>LGRX02026493.1:0-58103 GCA_001247695.2 Cymbomonas tetramitiformis | reverse complement strand
CATGGCCTTACCTGACTAGTACTTGAGTATAGATACATGATAGGTAGGGCCCTACTTACCCTTGTTTATGTATAAACATGGCCATTTCTGATCAGTAACTGAGCATAGATACATGATAGGTAGGGCCATACTTACCCTTGTTTATGTATATACACAAACTGATGCTATCTATTTACACTACACAAATGCCATGTCGTACTGCCGGCCTAAGTACTTAGCAAGCTCGTCCTCGCTAGGATTTTCATCCTGGACATTCTGCTTGAAGAAATCTGCTCGAGGGTCAAGAACCACCGCAGTTTGCATGCAAGGATGCTTCACAATTACTACTTGCGACGCGATCTGATCTGCGAGCATGAATGGCTCTTTGGTATCGAACACGGTGTCAGGGTTCTCGGGGTCATCGCAAAAGAAACAGCCAGTGACGCTGTCCGGGCCAACTATGGAGTTCATCCGGTTATACATGGCGATCTTCGCTTTTTGCTGGATTTGACACTGTGTGTGAGACTCAAAACTGTCACATGCATGTCACTTCCTATGGTAGGCTGGGTGACCGTCACCAGTAGACGGGAAACACCCGTTAGGTATTTATGTATGCCTCTGATTTATCTATCTCACTTTTACCGTTCTGATTCCGTAACCCTTAACTCAGGGTTTATCTCAACAGTTAGATATACATCACCGCCGAACCATATATCTACCAGGTTTGGCCCCACTTGCGTTTTATTTAGCCACTGCGAGATTGCCACCATGAGTGGCTAAGCTCGGACGCCTGGGATGGGGTGAGGCGCTCCGCGCGTGAGAGTGCCGGCAGTCACGGGTATGGCCTAAATTTTATGGGTTGATTTACGGCACGCCGCACCGGTTGGAGAACGGTTTTCTACGGGTCTTAACGTTGGATTGGTTTACGTTTTCTGGTTGGATCCCACACCGTTGCGTATTGGCCGCCGCTACCACACGACTTCCCTGAATTATTTGATCTCTCACGGCTGCCGTATCGGCGACCCACGCGTTTCTTGGCCGCCCGGAACTGCCGCACATCTCGCGTTCCGTTGCCTCACTCCGCCCCTTCAGTCCTTCTCAAGATGGTTGCTTCTACTCGAGCCACCGCTAGCATGGCGAATCGCCGACGCGCGCTATCCACGATTTTTGATTCGGCAGCTGCGAGACACGCCAACACTCCAGCCACGCCGCCGGCAGCTCAGCCGGCTGCCAATTCAGCAGGTGCTGCGTTCCTGGCCTCGGTGCGGACGCTGCAACGGGAACACTTCGACATGAAGGTCTCCAAGTCCGTTCGCCAAAAGTTATTCGAGGACAAGAACGGGCGATTTTCCGGGACTGAGTGCCACGCGTCCGCGCTCTTCGCCAGGATGGTCTCTGCGTTGCAGACAACATTTGTCACGGAGGACATTGGTTTCGCACCCCTTTTCCTGCTGGACGATGCTACCCTCCCCATCCGCGTGGAGGCCAACGCCTTATTGTTCTCCACGCTCGAGCTCATGGTTGACCCCGCGTCGCCAGCAGCGGACTGGATGGGTGACGGGAGGGTGACGGGAGGAATTTCCGTGCTTTTCGGTTCGACCTACGGCGAACACGTCAAAACACGGCCATACTTGGCCCCTTCCCATTGCAGGTAGGGCAATGCTCGCCCCGGGTTCGTCCCGAGAGCAAGGCAGGTAGGGCCCTACCCGGTCATGCCGTCGCGTTCAATGTCAGTGAAGGTGGCGCGTGCCGGATGATTGTCGTATTCTTCCGTCAGAATGATTCCATCCCAAAAGAGTTCCTCAACTAAATCTATAAACCCATTCGTGGGATTGGCATCCGCCATTCGAGGACACGTTGCCTCTTGAAGGCATCGTCCGCACGCGGCGGCGTCGTCAACCCATCGCCCTCACCCGGAGAATTTGGCAAGCGATACGGCAACAGTGGCTCTTTTCGCGGGATTGACCCTCCGTCTCTCCTCCGGAATCCCACCTTGCGCCAATCTCTGTGCGCGGGATGTCATCGCCTATTGTGCCTGCAAACCGCTTTTGCCCACGTACGTAACCTGCTGTACCATCATAAGTATGGCGTAAACATGGCCCTACCTAAGCAGTTTCAACAGCCGAGATGGTGAAACACGGCCTTGTTAGCCTTGTTTTACTGCCAACATTGGGCAAGACGTACATAAAACGGACCATGTTTGATCTGTGTTTAAAAACACGTGGCAAACTTGGCCATTTTTGGGCAATGTTGGCAGTAAAACAAGGCAAACCACGTTGTGTTGCGCCGCGGAAGATGTTTACCTTGTACCTGAGTAGAATTGCCCTGGTATGGCCCGGTTCGAACAGCATTCACGCGAACACAAGGTAGACATCTTCCGCGGCGCACATAGCCCAAATCAATGCCCCAAATGCAAAACCCAATGGGGAAACGACCCAAACATGGTCATGTCTAGACCATACCTTAGGGTGCAGGCAAGCGTGGACAAAAATCGGTCATTTTCATGAAAAAAACAAGTTGAGCTCAAAAGAAAGGGGCTTGCTCGCAAAATACGATGGTGAAAACGGCTTGCTCAAATATTCTATGGGCCATTCAGGAATGGTCCAGAAGTGGGAAACCCTTGAAAAAAATATGCACAAAAGAAAGCGCAACAGAAAAAACATGGGTCCCATGACCCGGAATCGCCACTCGCGCAGGTTCAGATCGCCGACCGTTCGCGGACAGGTTCAGACCGTTCAGATCGCGGCGTTCGAAAATCGAGAGTCTTCAGTTTATCCCAGAAGATGCCAGGCGATTACACATTACTCGAGTGATGACACAAAAGACAACGTCGCGCGATCGGGTGAGAGACACGGCATCGATAGCTCGATATCTGATAGCACGTTGACATGCGACATTGCGATAGCCGATGGCAGAGGTGACCGCGTGTCACCGTAGACGTCATGTCATGTCACCATACTTGTACAGTGCACAGTTCGAGTTGTCAGTCACGGTACTTGTAAACGTTGGAGTTCGAAATTCCTCCTCTTCTCGTTGACCATCTGTACAGTGCAGTGCCTGTCTGCACTGTACAAAATTCTGCTTGCGCTTTTGCTTTTGTTTCCATGCGTTGCTTCTGAATTCATTCTTGCTTTTTCATATTTTCTCCTGCGTGCAAGTACTAGTGCCGTAGTGTTTTTTACGCGCAGATGTAGTTAGATCTGCGCGTATTGAACGTTTACATGGGGTGAACGGGAGATTTTTCCCGCTAGTCCTTTGGACTAGATTTGGTTGGTTCTATTCCAACTCACCCCCTCTAAACTTTCACTCTCCTTAACTTTCTTCTTATTTTTCCCCCTTTTTTCCCTCGTTACTAACCTCTTTTTCGTTGGCGCTATTTTTCAGATTGACTCGTGAGTTGGACCGGCGAAAACGCGATTCAACCCACGAACGACTCCATCGCCTTCGACTTCTATTCTCCTTTGACCCCTTGTCTTTGAATTGTTTTCGTTTGCGTGCTTGTTTTTTTTTTTCCAGATTTACTAACGATTGGTTCCTTGTCCTTTGATATAGGATGGCTGAAAATTTATGAGGAGCAAGGCACGTGCTC
This sequence comes from Cymbomonas tetramitiformis, assembly GCA_001247695.2. Taxonomy (NCBI): domain Eukaryota; kingdom Viridiplantae; phylum Chlorophyta; class Pyramimonadophyceae; order Pyramimonadales; family Pyramimonadaceae; genus Cymbomonas; species Cymbomonas tetramitiformis. Next base: position 54,535 of record LGRX02026493.1, on the reverse strand, counting down.
ATCAACGACGCCAACACTCGCGTTGTAGATTGTAGATAGGCTTATTGTTTGTATTTTACGAAATAGTTTTCAAGTAGGATTTGAAATAGTAATGTAGTGAATATTTAGGGAGTAGATTAGAAAATATAGTACTTACGCGATAATGGTTTGTATTAACTGTATTGCATAATGTATTCATTTGTGCGTTAGAACCCATGCTTGTTTGCATTCGTGTGTCCTATCGTATTGAGCATGTAGTTACGTAGCGAGTAAAAAATAGTTTCGAATAGCAATTGCTATTGCCTTGTCGCATTTTCACATATCACATGCATACTTTTCAAAGCACGAAAGCATCAACTAGGAAGTATAGTGCATCCCAACTTGCGGTATGCATACTAAGTTTCAATATGTTGTGCATGCAACATATTGAAACTTAGTATGCAACGCATACATAGCATATCCAATATGTGTGTGTTAAAGCATATCATTGATATGTGTTTGTTATTCGTTGAAAGACCGAATATCTAGGTAGATATGGCCATGTTTACATCGTATTCGATATGCGGTAGATATATACATGGCCATGTTTGTTCAGTACTTGAGAATAAACACATGATAGGTAAGGCCATACTTACCCTTGTTTATGTATGAACATGGCCATGTTTGATCATTACTTGAGAATAAACACATGATAGGTAAGGCCAAACTTACCGTTGTTTATGTATAAACATGGCCATACTTACCTTGTACTTGGATATAGATACATGATAGGTAGGGCCCTACTTACCCTTGTTTATGTATAAACATGGCCATACTTACCTTGTACTTGAGTACAGATACATGATAGGTAGGGCCCTACTTACCTTGTTTATGTATAAACATGGCCATACTTACCTTGTATCTACCCAATGTCTAAGTGATTCATGCATTCACGTGCGTACGTATGGTGCGTTAGACATTGGGTAGGTACAAGGTAAGTAAGGGGTAAGTAAGGCCAAAAACCACGACCAAACATGGCCCTACTTGGGTAGTGTTGCGCCGCGGAAAAACTGACTAAACATGGCCCTACCTACCTTGTGTCTGAAGCCATCCAGACACAAGGTAGATACAAGGCAAACATGGCCCTACCTACGATTCCTAAATTTGTAGGGCCGGCAACTACTGCACCCTCGCACTGCTCCGAGCTGGCCGACCGGTTTTTAGCACTCACAGTGGCTGAGGATTGCTATCACCGTGCCTGCCTAAAGATTAGCTCGTGATTAGCTTTCTAGATGTGCAGAAGAGCTCCTTCAATTTGAGCTATGTCTAGGGTTTTAGCACTAACAATGTATCTGGCAGACTTTGCTGTGAGCTGGGACCGCCCTGACCAAGAGTACAGGCCCCCACTAGTGCTGTTGTTTCCTCCTGAAGATGACTAGGGAGTTTGTTATTAGTTTCACACACTAGCTCCGGTCACCACCCTAGGTGGTGTGCTGGATTTGACACTGTGACACCCGAAACTGTCACATGTCACTTCCTATAGTAGGCTGGGTGACCGTCGCCAGTAGTAGTGAAACACCCGTTAGGTATTTATGTATGCCCCCCTTTCACCAATCACCTTTTACCGTTCTGATACCGTAACCCTCAACTCAGGGTTTGTCTTACTAGCTAGATATATATTACAGCCGACCTATATATCTAACATGATGACCATGATTAAGCAATACAACATATATAACAGTGTCTGGATATGGCCATACCAAGCATGGAATGATGCTTGGACATGGCCGTACGTAGGTTATTGTCCTTACAGTGTTAATACTGTAAGGATCTATGTATGATGTGTGGTGAGCTTTTCTTCCAACTTAAATCGATGCATGAAAAATATGCAGCCAATGAAGCTGCGCCGCAAGTGAATTCCGACAAAGGATGCATGGGTAGTGAGTGCAATGCAAGCGATCTATTCATCTATTCAAACTTGGGAACTCAGAGTAATTGATATCACAATTTTAACTCTAAATTTACTCAAGTATACATACTCTGCTCTAAAGTTAGCTATGCGCCCTCCAAAACACGCACATCTACCCTAGATAAACCTTTCATTCACATCTACTTTCTATACACCTACTTGTAATCTGTTTGCGCACGCAAAACCTACGAGGCAGCTATAGCTTCATTTTGCGCCGAAAAGGAAAAAATGTCCGCTTCCTTCGAAATCGCTGCAGATAGAGACCACGTTACGGAGTTAGTAGACTTCAACTGATCCGCAAATGAATAAATGAATAAATAAAATAACGAGGAGAACGCGCGGGTTTTAAGGTATACTCACTGGTGGTAATTTTGCGAGTCTCCGAAATCTCGTAACATTCCAAGGGGGGCTGGTTGATCTATATCCTTCAGCATCCTGTTTCAACAAAACCTTGCAAGTCATAAGATCGCTAAGAAGATTATCACAGCAACCTAATGAGTTGGAGCCGGGCGAGTTGGGTTTGAACCAACTTTACACAGCCCATCGAGCTGGCGAATTCGTCACCGCACGAATTCATCGCCGCAACTTCATATCGTGGGTCAAGATGTCGTGTTGCGCATCCGTTAATCCGAACCTGCGCACACAGCAGAACCGCTGAATAAAGCTTACAGGGTGTTGAATTTCAAAAGAATTGGTCCGAAAATCGTTTGGGGGTTTTGACCCAAAGCCCAAATCCCCGCCTATTTCGGAGCCAAAGGCCCAAAGCCCCCCAAACGTTTTCCATTTTTTCTTTAATTCAACACCCTATTAAGCGAACATCCACAAAAAATATTTGCAGCCCTGCGCGACGAAAATTCCTAAGAGCATGAAATATGTAACTTGCAGTAGGCATTGCAGAGGTCGCCGCCCGGGACGCTCGTGAAATGAAGACTGTGGAAACTTGAAACGACTGGATTGTTTCCCCATTCAACTCTGGTTTGAATTGGGGTTTTTTTTTTTGTAATTCGATCAAAATCGCGTCGCTCGTGTCGATGAGGGACTTCCCGTCGCAGCGTATTGGTCGACGCGACGTTGTTATTTGTGTCATCAGTCGAGTACTCGCGTCGTCGCGTGTCGTTCTACGTCCACCTCTACCGTCTATTCCACTCGATTTTTGAACTCCGCGAACTGAACGGTACAGTTACCAGCAGTGATTGTCGTTCATGTGACACACGACAGCAGAACAATGACTTATCACTTATGCGTTGACACATGTTGACACATGTTTTCTTTTCTTCAGTGTTTCTTTTTGTGCCAGGGGGGGTCCATGTATGGTCCATTCCTGAATGGCCCATATACATTTCGAGGAAACCGTTTGGACCATCTTATTCTACAGTGTAGCCCCCTTTTTGAGCTCAAGTTGATTTTTCGTGAAAATGGCCGGTTTCTTGCACGCGATTGCCCTGCACATGCAGATGCGGCCAGGTAATGGCCATGTTTGGATATGTTTGCCCTTAACACTTGCGCCGCTGCAAATGCCTACCTTGTGTTCGTGTAGGACATGTCCCGAAACCGGCAATGCCCACCTCTTTCTCTTCAGGTACAAGGTAGACATTTGCAGCGGCGCATTGGATTTTACTGTCAACTATGCCGAAATATTGTCATGGTTCTAATGTATTTGCGGGCATTGAAAAAAATATGGCCATTTTTACTCCTTGTATACCCCCTTTTGGCAGTAAAACGGGGTTAACAGTGAGTAAACATGGCAATGTCGCGCAAAGTCATGGCCATATCTGGCATGCATCTTTGGGGATAGGGTCATGTTTCTTTCAAAATAGGGCCCTATCTCCATCGTAACAAACGAAGGGCGCGGGGTAGGGGGGTAGATGGGCACGATAGGGGGTTGCAGGCAATGCCATCTCGCGCAAGGGAATTGGTGGATGGCGGAGTACCCGCTGTCAGGCCACGGCTTAACCATGCGAGAAGATCCAATTTTCGAATGCGCATACCGGATCCGGATGCGGCCACGGGATTCGTGGACTCGCCACCTACGTGCGTGTACCGCTGCCGTGAACAAGAAGTTCAAAACTATCCAGTGTTATTTCCGTTATTTTTTTCATCAAACGTGTGCGTGGAGCAAATGAGGAGGAACCGACGCATGGGTTCAAACTAACATGCTCACCCTCCTTAATTCCATACATGCCGGAACGGTGACCGCATACATATATATGTATGTCTGGCATACAATCATGACCATGCCCGCACCATAAATTATTGTATTCATGCAAGGGCTACAAACGGCCATGCTCAGACCATGGCTGCCCACCCATTGCTCCTAGGGGAGGAGGCAGCAAGTCGCACTGAATTTGCCACCCCTAGATTCGATTTTCAGGTCTTGGTGGGGTTTCGACACCCCTCCCTCAGACTCTGCTTTTGTCACTTTGGGGGTTCGGACCCCCCCGCCCCTAGACCTCGAAAGTCGGCAGTGGGGGGTTTATACCCCTCCCCCAGACTTCGATACGGAGGTCGGAGGGGGGAGGGGGGGGCACCGCGCAGAACGTGTGATACAGCACCTCATCTTTGGAAGATATGTTAGATAATGTTTTGGAGATTATTCAGCTAAGCTGACGCTGTTCACCTTACTGTTGACCGTACAGCTCACCTTTCTCAAAGGCTTTCACAACGGAGCTTGCGAATGTTTCAATTGATCGAATCAGCCCGATCCCCAAACGGCTGCGCGGCCTTTTATATATTATTCTTAGATAAATTGTGCTTTGAACTCTCATCGGTATCTCAGGAGCCGAGGTGCAACAAAAAGGGATGAGGCCAACAGGGTACTCTTGCAGCTGCAGTCTCTGAACAGTACATTGTCATGGTTCGTGGTACCGCAATGTTTACATTGGAAGGAAGTAAACATACAGCTTCGTCGAGCGAACGGAGTCGACGGCACCCGGCCGACATTTGTGCGGGCAGATCGAGAGATGACAAAAACAGTATTTAGGATCCATAGCTCGGTTTCTTTTATACCCTACCTAGGAAATCAGATTCAGAAAGGTTCAAACCGGAATTCGACAACCAACGCCTAGCACGGGGATTGTAATTCCTTAGCAAATACGAAGTTATTGTTTTAATGGAATTCACCTACAGTGTGCTTTAGCAAAATGGGACTGTTCGCAATTGAGCAAAAGTGTTTTTTGACAAAATGACAATACTAAGAATCAACAATGTAGACACGATATGACAGTACTTCAACAGCGGTGTACTATCTTTTACAAATACCAATAAAATTGAAATATGAAATGAAATTATGGTCTGCATAGAGCATGCCTCATTCTCACGAATAGTCGGTGAGGAACAGTAATGCATGTGGCAATTCTCAATCTAGAAGGAGTACGATACAGCACACTCGCCCTCGCATATCAGAAGCTAGTGCGGGTCACCTATTCACTCAATTCGACAGCCAAGGCCATAATGCCTGCGCATCTAGCATCGTAGTACAATGTACAATGATTAAATCGAATGATCTGAGTTATGTGCATGCTTCTTCGATGGCTAAGACCGTGTTAATCGTGAGGCTGAATTCTGCTAGCAGGGAGGACAAGATTTGAAGTACCTTGCTAGTGATGCGATATCATTACAAGCTCGGCATGCACTGCGTGCAGAAGATCTATTATGCAATGGCAACAGCGTCTTCCTCGTTCCGAGATCGCCTACTGGCACCGTACATTGAGCTGTACTTCTTGTATAGACTAAAGCCTCCATTGGACCTGAGATAGGCAAGTCCAAGCAAGCACAGACCAACATACTCGTCAGAAGTGTAGGCGGCGATCACTTTCTAATGCTACACCACGGCATGTACTGGTCCTCAGTTTCTCAGTTTTGATGCATTTGAGCAGACAAACAAAGCCGAGGCGCTTCGCTGCAGCGCGTTTCAGTGTGATCTCACACAATCCATCATCACCATTGCCAAAGAGCTCCACATTAGGGGATAATCGGGATGGTTGCATACCACTCCTCCATGCTGATAACACCGTCGCCATTTGTATCCATCTCTTCAAAAAGCTCTTTCACCTTATCAGCCGGTAGGTACTCAGGGCGGTTGGACAGTTTTTCAGTCAGTTCTTCCAAGTCAAGAGACCCGGACTTGTCTGTGTCCATCGCGGCAAAAATGGCCTTACGCATCGTCACATCAAGCAGGACGTCCGCCAGCACATCCAGCGGCCGCACAATGAAAGGGATCACACCAAGCCCGAGCACCGTCGGACTTATGGAAGCCAACTGCGCCCCGCGATGCCGAAACCCAACTCCATAAGCCAGCAGGTCAGCTCTAATGTAAAGCGGGCCAGTATCACAAGCATGTCATATCCCTCATTCTCTAGATGGTTTTGGAATGAGGCTCGGGGAATGTTCTGGTACAACAGATGCCTGCGGCCACGCCAGCAGCTGTTTGCTGGATTGCCTTGGAGCAGCGCAGCCGGTCATAGTCCTTCTTCTAACTCTCAAGGTATTTTCTGGGAATGCTTCCGGCGCATCTCGGCCAGTGCACTGCCCTCACTTCCCCGGGCGTCCGCGCTGGCAATAAGGACAGCGCAAAAGCGGGAGAGGATTGAGTCTCACGCGAGTCAGAACTTGACCTCTCGAAGTGGGGAAATGGGGGGACATGGGAAATGGAAACAGGGAGAATCCCCTCGGGTCGCTTATTCTCATTTCTTGTCTGTCGGAACAGCCCAACAATGCGGTGCAACAGGAATCGACGGTCCCCGCTACATTTGGAAGATGCATGGTTACCTGCGCAGCAACACCCTCGGTCGGGCCGTACTCCGCAACCAATAGAGAAGCCAGGGTCACGATGCGGTTGATGGTAAAACCCGGCATGATCACCGAGGCAGTCAGCTGCCACACTAGAGCATCCACGCCGGCCACAGCGGACCAGATGGTCGACTGGAACGGCTTCGGCTTCCAGTTTAAGCCCACTGCAGAGAGGCGGTCCAAGGAGCCATTGCCGCTCTCAAGATCCATCTCCACTGTCTGCAGTCGTGCGATTCCCGCCTGCACCGGAACCCCAAGCCGACCCTTAGTGAAAGCTGAATCCAGCCGCGGTCTCACCGCGACCGTCATCTTTCATACATTCTACGGGACCTCCGGCTTCTTAGAAAAGCATGGTCCATGCCACATCTTGATCTGTGTCATCTTGCCACACCTCAATCCGCTACAAGGGGTTTGTCCGCCTTGTTCGCGCGTAGAAACCATTTAGATTCCAATTCTGTCCCGATTAAAATATTCGGCACGACGAAGGCCTGGCTTCATCTCGAGGGCCGCGGGGAGAGCAGCAGCCCGAGCTCGCCAGGGAGCGGAACGAGGTGGCACACCTTGAGACTTTCCAAGGCCAAATGCTTGTCTTCCGGAGATTGGTCCGGAGTATCCAGCACGTTTGCAGCGGCGGATAACTCTTGTTGCGCATGACTCAACTCGTTCCTGGCGCTGGCGCTGAGGGCATAACAAAGGGTCACCAGTGTGATCAGGGCTAGGCGGAGGTGAGCAGCAATCAAAGGCGCATGTGAAATCCATGGCGATCAGCAATCCTCGTGATCAATCAATGGTGTATGTTAAATCGATGGAGATCGGCGATCAATGGTGTATGTTAAATCGATTGCGATCAGCAATCGATGGTGCACGGGAAATCGATGGCAATCAGTGATCAGTGGTGCACGCGAAATCGATGGCAATCAGGAATCAATGGTGCACGCGAAATCGATGGCGATCAGCAATCAGTGGTACACGTGAAATCGGAAACATGCGAAGCGTGTTGGAGAATGGCAGTGCCTTGGGGTGCGCACCCATGATGCCTCAAACCTCGAAGAGCATTGGGCACTATCTCATCCGCACTGCACCATTCACCCGCCAGAACCCCACCATTCAAGTCCATCAGTGAGGATGTCGAGGGGATGCCTGAATACAGACTGCCAGAACGTATCAGTGAACAACATTAGGAGCTGAAATCGAGCTGCAACCGAGGACTCCCGGCGTGCCCCTACTTGGGCGGTCTGGACCCCGCATCCATGAGCATCTGCAACTCGGTGTCCGCGCGCTCGATCGACCACATGAACTCATCGTAGGTGATGCGGTTATTCTTGAGCACATCCGCCTTGGCAAGATAAGCGTTCACCTGCGCGACACGTTGCGGCGTGTTCGAGTGCGCTCCCGCGGCGTGCGAAGCACTCATCTGACCTCAAAAGCTCACTCAGAGGCGCAAACCAAGCGCAGGCAAACACCTGATATTAATGGTCTGAATCAGGTGGTCAGGGAAAGAACTCACACAGAAAACCACGGATTGACGTTTCGACGAAGAAATGCCTACCTGGTCCAAGGTGAGCGGCAAGCGCAGTTCACGGAACGCGGCGCGAACCTGCCACACAGTGTTCCGTTGAGCGACTGGGATCACTGGTTGGATCTCAACCTGTTTTGCAAAACAGCTGTTGTGGAGCGGTTGCGGTGTTTCCAACAATGGTGGTCCTTGGTCAGCGATGTCCAATGTTTAGTTCCGATGTATAATGGACAACCGAGTTTACCATGCGCACACAAGCAGTGAAGGGCTGCATACGATGACCGCGGGGAGCGTGGACCTGTTGCGCGAGTGTCGTTCACTTGTCCAAGGGGTGGAAGGGCTCGACCCTATGCGAGCCGGGTTAGGCACCTGCTCGTATGTGAGGTAGCCTTGGAGATCGGTGTCGAGTCGTTTGAAGGCCTCCGAGGCGCGATTCATTGCAGATCTGCGGATTCTCACGCCCAAGACAAGTCAAGGCGTGCTAAGTCAAATTCAAAACGCATGCAACACAAACTCTGATGGAATTATGATCGAGAGACACAGCCTGCATCTCTAATCGGATAGTCTAACCCCGCTGCACCCTTATCCCCACCTGTACCCTTATCCCCGACAGCTCCTCTCAGGCAAAACCAAACTCATCTACCGGCGAAACAATCCCTGTGTAGGCACGTCCACAGGGAGTTACAGGGAGTTACTGTGCGGAGCTGGCTGTGTGTGCAAAATGCCGCCAAGTCGCAGTGCTTGATCGAGAGCGCCATTTGGGCGCCATTTCTTCATCTTCACGGGGCGGGAACAGTCTTTGGGCACGTTTTTTGCCTTTGCTGGTGGCGCATCACTTTTTGAGCTAACATTGCGCCAACAGGATCCCGAAGATGCTACTTGCGGCGAACGAAGTGTGCGGTCGTACTGCGAGGTGCAGGTTGGAAGCAGGGATCGGAAGCGTACGTGCGGTTGGCCTTGGCACCCTTGTCAACCGCATCCGCCAGCACGTAGCTTACAGCAATGATGTATGTCATATTTGCCCAGAAGTTCCCAACCAATGGGCGGAAAGCCTCTCCACATTCATTGGAATACCTGATCCTCCCCACCTACTGATTCATCCAAATGGCCGAATTCGCGCACCAGAGCCCTTCGTTTTGGATACCAAATAGAGAAGAGGTTGATATGGCATGGGCATGGGCAAAAGCCTCCATCCACATATTCAATCAAGAAGCTACTCAGCGATTCGGTTGAACACGTGTTGAAATAGGACTTCCCCACTCGGATCCCGTTCTTAGCTTCTCAGTGTATTTAGTCAAAGAAGGTATCGAAGTGGGGCTTGTCATGAACGGGAGGCTTTCATTCACTTGGGGGATGGGAGCGAACTCCCCGATTGGGGGAAAACACTGTCGCAAGCTCTTGTTAGCCAGGCCCGCACCCAAGGTAGCGCAACAGGGTGTCGCGGTAGAGATCGACCTCCGGGAACTCGATGTTGCACGTATAGCCGTCCTCACTTTCTATGTCATCGGCGCAAACAGTCCGCGGTTCCGCCGCCTCTTCGTTCCCATGGTGCAGCTTCTCTGCCAGAATATGGCCCGTGGCGCACTGCAAGGGTACCAAACAACCGAACAAGCGCCTTAACGATCCTCGGTTCTTGGCTTGGCAAGTCATCGATCGTGCCTTATCCTCAATTTGTGAAATCTAATTCTTCGCATCAGTAACCATCCAGCTTGTCACTGTTGTTAGCAATCACTCTGGCTCTTTAGAAGCCGCCCAAGCTTGAGTCCTTGTCCAACGTTTTGATCTCAACCGTGCACTGATATATTTTGTGTATCTTCTAAAACGTATGTTAACAAACACCGGCACCGGCGCCGCCTTCGCAGACGTCAACACCAATGTTGACGCCGACACCAACATCGACACCGAAGCCGACCCTATGACGTGAGATTCTTTGGTAGCTGCGTACGTAATTAATACGCTATTCCCCAAGTTACTGCAAAGATTCCGACTGACCGGCTATTCGAACCTTCAATGATCAATCGACCAAGCCTATAATCTTAACAGCTGAAGAGTTAGGGGCTATATCGCGAACCAAGGTCCGGCAGCAGGAAATTGGCATATGTGCATGACTGTATGGCATCACTCTTGGGCAGGAGGCTGACAGATCGAGCCCAAGGGCCTCCTTCTCTGGGAACTCCACGTCTTGATTCATGCAGATCGGGTTCGTACCATACCAAAGCCGAAAGCAACACCGCCCACTACCACTGGCAGGTCGGATATAGAAGAAGCGTCAGCACCGTGCGCAAATGCAGCCTGCTCTGCCATCGTGAGGGCCCCAGCCGTTCCCAGGACGGCCATTTGCGCCCGTCGTGACAGCTTGGCAAACCATTTCTGTGCCTGTGCCCACGGCCAACCTCATAGCACGAGTTTTTCAAGTGCTGCACAAGAATGACTATCGACGCAAGAATTAATATGAATGAGCTAGCAGGGGTTGGGCGCTGACTGTATGAGAAGTCTCTTGGACATATTCACTTCCCTGGCTACAACCCCGTGACAAGACGCGGAAACGCGTACCTCTGCGAGCTTCTCCCCATGACCTTCACTATGAGATGTTGAAGCTTGGTTCTGATGCCATTCGCAATATTTCACAAGCCCCCCGACCACGTCAGGTAAGCGTACGAGCAATATCAATTGAGTTTTCAACGAGTGAACCCATCTTCGGACAGGCCAATAGACCAGTCAGTTGTGACATGAGCGCAAGCGTTTTGACTGGGAGCTTCAATTCAGTTTCAGCTCATTGTCAAAACGCCACCGAAATAAAATGCCGTACAGCGACAGACAACCGAAACGAAACCACTCAAGTTGGTGTGCGTGCTTGAGCAAGTTGGGGAACTGTGGCCGCCAACCGTAGATGAGTGAAGTCACTGTACCATACACACACTGCGTACTGGCACGAGTCCGACGTAATAATCAAGGACTGAGATGGACCGCCAATAAACAAACACACACGCGCGCGCGCACATACAATTGCAGATATGCGTCGAGCTGAGACGACCAACGACCACGATAGTATGTATAGGTGTATCCTGCATACGTTCTACATAGAAATAGACCTGAATGTGCGTACTTATTGCGCTGATAATTCTGTTTTGTCCAGGCAATTTCGACAATTTTATGCATCAGACAACAAAGCGTCAACATTAAGTCACACAACAGCAAGTTTGGGCAACTCAAGTGGTCAGTACTATACTGCACCTGTGCACGTATTGCCAGCCGTGGACGCGAAGTGTGACGATTCCGAGTCGTGAGAAACAGTGCCAAGGGAGAAGCAGTCACGGCGGGCATGGTGTATACGGTGTGCCTAATGATCTGTTGTAAGGGGTGCTGTTGTTGTCGGTCACTTGAGAATCAAGTCAATAAGGGTTATGTGGTGGTGGTAGGTTTACGCCTTCTATCTTTTCTGGATATTTCTACTGACAAAACGATAATCGGAGTAGTAAATTATTGGGCAAGTTGTGCAATGGGAATCCGTGCAGTTGGAATGACGCTTGGCAGCACAGAAAAATCCAGACAGTATCGATACATATCTCACATTGTGGCGAGAAATACTGTCATCCCTATGTGTGCCAGTCGGGAGGCCAGACTGCTAATTCCACTGTGGCAATCTCTTACGGGATAGAAACTTACGTGTGACAATATTGGACATATGATATAGTAATTTATGGCATATTTAAAATCCCATTGTCCTGTCCGACAGCGTGGTTTTGTCCTGGTCAGCTCATCCGTCACGCGGGCGATCCGCGGCGACCGTATTGAAGTATCGAATATTTTAGATGTCCATATGATTGGATATTGTATTACGTCAATTGTGGTCTGATGACAGCATGCTTGGATATGGCATGGCATTTCTGAAGGAATGCTCTGCATGTCTGGCAGGAGGTAAATTGCGGACGCCACCGCGTGCCAGCGTCAGCACAAACGTGCCACGCTATCTACAAATTCCTTTCATCTGAATAATCGAAAGTTATCTGACGGTGAGGAGTCCCTGCCGTAGGCTGGGACGTATCGACGGCTGATAACTTCGGTTATCTGAGTTAGTGGGAGCGGACCAGAGCATGTGTCGCGATGTAGTGGCGGCCGAAGAGGTCTTCGGCATCACTATACAACGGGCCTGAGGGGCAGATCCTAAACTATACTGTACTGTACATCACTCACTGTTTGGGTACCATCACGGTGGCTGGGGTGACTGCCGAAATTATGACAGTGGCCTTCAGTGGCCGTTTCCGCGAGTTCTTGTGAGGCTGGTCGTGGCTGCTTTTTTGCGGGTGGTTGCAACTACTCCATGCTGGAATTTTCAAAATTCGAAATTTTAGAATTATATTGCCGTTAGACAGGGACATAGAAACCGTTAGCGAGACGAATCACCCGCTGAGACGAAGTATAGAAAAACCTTCCCCAATGCTAAGGGGAAAATCATTCGAACATCCTAAACATCTACCGGTCTCAGGTACCTCGGGTGGCGATACCCAGGATGGGCTTTTCTTCCCGCGGGTGCTTTCCATATAAAGCACATAGATCCGCCCGTTCGGATCACCGGTCAACGCCCGCCATCGGAACGACATCGTTCTGCGCCCTAACCGCCTAACGCGCTTGCCTTCGCATTAAGACAAGGAAATATAACAAGCTGGTTAGTTAATATACCGTATGTGCCTAAACTTCCAAGTTGTGGCGCGCTTTGGCATTCCGCCGCGGTCCGCTTGGTGCCCCCAACACCGCGGGATGGCCGTTAGCGGATCTGCGGGTTAAATGAAGCCGCGCTTGGCTTCGAGGCGCTCTAATTTACCTGAATATGCTATTTGAGTGAAAGAATGTAAGCTCATTTAGTTCATCTACTCTAAATAATGCCGAGTAAACACACTGTTGGGCAGCCCTTAACACTCGTGGGGAACCGGAAATCTGCGTGATCTGACTGTTGTGAACGATTGCTTAGGAGTCTATGACTGCGATCGAACGATTCATATTTGTTGTCGAACGATCATCGGGAACTGTTCAGAGTAAAGAGTTCCCGCATGGTGACACTGTTCACTGTACGAGATGGTTGGAAGGGGCAATCGACCGCGATGGTCCTCGATGGTCCTCCATGGTGCCATAAAAGGCGTGTCTTAACACTGGTCAAGATTTCGGCATTGATCCCAGGCACCGTGACAGTACCCACCCTGTTCACTCTTTCAGAGACTGCAGACTCTGATTGTTCATGTCGTGCTGAGTCTTTTCAACACCATGAAGTTTTTTCCAGACATTTTCATTTTTGTCTTTCACTTTCGTACGCATTATTATTTTTTATTTTCGTTTGTTCATGGACAACCTGACGGAGGCATTGGCCACGCGTATCGAGGAGTTGCGCGCTTCTGAACAAGGAGTGGTATCGATATTCGATATTTTCGATAATATCGATTAATCGAAATATTGTTATTGATCGAAAGGAAATTTGTACATATCGAAATATTGAATATGCTGAAATCTGTATAGGCAGCCCTGACTGGGAGTCCCGGTCAGGCCCCTATGACAGATCCCTAGGACCAACACTGTATTGCTGACTGATCTGTAGGTTCGTACTGTGACACGCGGTGTCACAGGTAGGCTAGACTCCGAGACCGTCCGAGACCGTTCCGGGTATATCTAGCTTAGGGTTTATTTATCTTATAGAGTTTATCCACACTGAGTACGGGACTATCTGATATCTGGTGTACTAGGATATTCCGGTAGGTCGTGGCCCCATCCACGCTTTTATTCCACTTGCTATCTTGGCCATGATTGGCTAAGCAGCCGCTTGAAGAGATGGTGCGCACTTGCGCGTTTGGGTGCGACTAGGATTTGAGGCATGACTTTACGGTAGACGTCTCTTGCGGCTGCGAGTCATGGGCACCGCGCGTTGCTATTGCTCGGTTTTGGCAATGTTCATTTGCGTTATTCTACCTGCGCCGATCCCGCTGGTTTACGTATTTTGGGCTGGTGCTCCGGACACCTTCGACCACATCGACATTTGCAAGTGCCCCACGCTCTTTTCGCCGCTCCGCACGTTCTGCCGTTACGTCTTCACTCCATTTCCGCCACAACACCCAAACGTGCTACCGCGCATCATCTTTTCTCTGGCTTTCAGAAGTATGGCAGCATCTACACGAGCTCGCAAGCGCCTATTGAAGGATTCCGACTTGGACGCCTCGATACGGCTTATAGATGCGGTTCGGGACACCCCAACCGCTAGCACCCCGCCTGTGGTGCCCCCTGCTGCTTCCAGCAACGCCGACGCCGCTGTCGCGTTGCGGAAGCACCTTGTTGACCAACCTGCCGCGGTCGACTTGGTCTACAAGGGGCGTTTACATCGGGCTTGGGCCAAGGGTATCCGCGAGGATATCCTTGGTTCCAAGAAACATCGTTATCGTGGTACTGACGACGCGGACCGCCTCTCCGAGCTGGTGGTGCAGCTTCGTACCGAGTTTCAGTCCGCTGGGCTGGATTTGGCTCCCTTTGACGTCGACGACCCCACCTCTCTGGTTATCGAGAAGGTTAATGGGCTTCTCTACGACGTGTTGGCCCTGCTCGTCGTGGAGCGCAACTCCGTGGCGGACACCTGGCTTCGCGGTACGGACTCCTCGGCTGACCGAGATGGACGTCGCGCCCTTATCAACATTATCAAGGGGAGCGTGCCTGCCGCGCTACGTGAGAGCCACCAGCAGGAGCACGCGGCTCTACGTTATCCCGCAGGCGTTGACCCGCAGCCCATCTTGGCTCGTGAGCAACGTCTGGTGCGGGATAACCGCGCTCCTGACTGGCAGCCCACCGACGAGACCCGCAAGCTGTCGCTCTACAACCGCCTCGACCCGATCTTCTACGCGGCGGTGAAGGTGCGGTACCCGCTTGCGGGTGACCTCGGCGGGGTCACTCTCCGCTCGCTTCAGGCCCTCGTCGTGGCTATCTTTCAGGCCTGGGCGCAGTCGGACGATGGGGTGGCAATGCGTGAGAAGCAGCCGCTGGGGGCGGGCGGTAAGCCCTCCGCGCTTATCACGTCGTCTGAGTACGCGGTTCTCCTCGACGAGATCGCCGCCTTGAAGGCGCTCGTGCGAGACAATCGTGCGGGCGCGGTCCAGCGACAGCAGCAGCCACAACCGCGCGGTAAGCAGCATCCGCGAGGCCATCGGGTGGGTGTGCACACGGCCCCGCCGGTGGGCTTCGACAGGGACAACATGAAGGCGAGGCCCCTTTGCCACCGTTGCCGCAAGGCGGGCAAAGGGGACGCCTATCACGCGTACCGCGACTGCCCTCTTGGTGGGCGCCAGCATTCGTCGGCCACGGCAGCGGCCTTCTGCATTTCTATTGAGGAGGAGGATGCGGAGGGTCTCCACACTCTGGCACTTGTGCAGGTCTTCCAGGAGGCTGCGGATGATGGTCCGGAGGCCTTCGCCCGTGCGGCGTCGGCTTACGGTCCTCCCGCTGTGCTTTCCGCGGGCGGGATTGGCGGCATCGAGGAAAAAGTCTTTTTGGGGAAGAATTTTAGAGCCATTTGGGAAGAATTTTGACATTGGTCATTTTTGGGAAGAATTTTGACAATGACCCGTGCGTGACGCACGCGACGTATATTCACGCGTATGAGTGTGTGGCACACTGGACAATTCAAGTTGAAATCTGATTTCCCTCTCTTATGACAGTCGAGTGACACTCTCAGTCCTCATAACATTTTGCCATGAGTATAAATCGTATTATAGACCAAATACCATATACATTTATAAACATTTTTTTACGATTCCAGGAAGATAGCTTCCAGGTCATGTCAGCCTGTGGTCTGGATGACCAATAACCAAAAGTCTTGCGGGAATCATTTTCCCCAGCCAATAATCTGGCCGCGATGTAGTGAATATACCAAAGGAATATATTCCAAAGGTTTATATTCACCAAAATATTGGTTGGTGAAATTCAATTTTTATATTTTCCATTCGTATATCCGTGGTATGATGACGTGTCTAGCCTCCGTCACGTGCTCACGTCGAACAAACCACTGTCCGCTCAGATGTTTTTCTCTCAGACCTCTACCTCACGCTGCTGGACAGTAACCTCGTAAGTCACTTTCCAGCAGCGTAAGGTAGAGGTCCGAGAGATAGACCTGAAGCATCGAAACTTAGCATACTTATTGTTGGGCGTGTTAGGAACGCCATATTTTTTGCGCGCGCGAGATCCGTGCACATTATGGAATCTGGGACGCCGCGCAAGGGAGGGGCTCATTGGGCACGCATCGAGTGAAAGGCTCGACATACGCACCGCATGAATGTGTGGCATCATGCATAGCACAAGCGTGCCACGCATATCATATACGCATAGCAAACACTTTTTGAGCAACTGACAGCGCGCTGTCAACCCTAGCAAAAACGCGGATGTCCACCGCGTCCACGTTTCCGCTAGGGTTTCGCCCCTCATCGGCTGTGCATGCTTGCTTGCAAGCGAGCGCAGCGGATGAGGGAACCGTTTACCAAAATATTATCTCATATGTGTTATCTTTCAACATCAATTCGTACAGTCTGAACGGCCAACCACAAATCTCGCTAAGGGCCGGCGCGTGCATGTGGGTATAGTGAGCGGGATTTTAGGGTTTTCGCGACTTCCAAAAGTAGCGAAAGCGGTTATCATTCTCCGCGATGCGGATACCCACGGACTCAGTAGAAATCTTTGATGATATTATATAGGAATAAGTTACTTAGATGAACCCACAATCTTATAAATCTTCGCCTGGCTGTACGGGGTCTCACTGCGAGGGAGAGCGCGTTCCGCGTTAAGTTGAAATTGCATAGTTAACAAATAGCATCTGTACATCGCAAAATGCTCAAAGCGACATCTGCTGTAAAATGGGACAGTGACACTGCGAGCATCATACGAATGCCGCGAGGTGAATCTGTCAAAAACCAACCAAATCTTTTGCGTCTCAAAATGACATACCGTACAAAAAAGCAGTCATATGCCACACACCCCATTGTGGCGTACCCCACTGCGACTTTTTCGCGGGTACGCACGATTGAATGCAGATATTGCTGCATTTTCAGTTCACGGTGGATATGAATAAATTTACATTTCCAACGTTTCTCTCGTGACTAATGTATCACGTAATGTATCCAAGATGTGAATGCTATTGCGCCACATCGGCTATAGCGAGAGTTGGCCGTTGCGTTGCGTTGGACCTTTTCAGGCTGGTATGACCAGTATAAATCCCACCGTGTCCGCGGCGCGGACTCATGCGCGTCAGTGTCACGTATAAACACGCACGCATGAGTCAGTTCTCATAATTCTTCCCAAAAATAACCAATGTCAAATTCTTCCCAAATGGCTCTAAAATTCTTCCCCAAAAAACCCCGAGCCCGGCATCGACGTGTCGGCCTACGGCTTCAGCGTGCAGCCTGCGGCCGACGGCGCGGACGACGAGGACATCTTGCGGCGGCTTGATGCCCTCACCACTGAGGCTCAGGCCGCCCAGGAAAAGGTACACTACACTCACGCATCCTTTGTTCCTGGGAATGCGGTTGAGGAGCATGCGTCGGCTCTGGTGTG
The DNA here is from genome assembly GCA_001247695.2 of Cymbomonas tetramitiformis. Lineage (NCBI taxonomy): Eukaryota > Viridiplantae > Chlorophyta > Pyramimonadophyceae > Pyramimonadales > Pyramimonadaceae > Cymbomonas > Cymbomonas tetramitiformis. Next base: position 36,734 of record LGRX02026493.1, on the reverse strand, counting down.
TGGCCCTGCCGCTGCGGCGGGGATCACACCGGAGGGGCAGGTTCCGGCAGGTGGTGCGGCGGCATCGGCGTCCGCCGTGCCGGCCCCTGCTATGCCTGTCTCGAAGGTGAAGGATGTACAGCCCGCGCCAACTCAATCGGCGCGGGTGACCACCACGGAGGCGACATGCGGCGAGTTCGGAGGCTTCGTGCAGACGGTTAATCACGCCGCCGTCCACCCGACTGACCTGACAGGCTATGGCACGGACGACTACGAGGATTTCGCCGACGGTACTTTCGCGGTGAAGCCGCGAGCTCCGGCCAGTGCTATCGGGTGCGGTGTGCCGCCTTTCGGCTTTGGCACGCCGGCAATCGGCGCTCTCGCGGTGCTTTCTCTCTTATGCATTTCTTTTGCGGGTGTGGCTGTTTCGGCTTCCACGGCTTCTGCTGTGTCGGCTTGTGCACCGGCTACGGAGATGCCTTCGCCTGGTGGTGATCTCGATTGGGAGACTCCGTCAGTTTACTTTACGAATGATTTTGTTGGATCGGCGATGCCGGCTCAGGGTCTCTTGTTGACTGACGATGTGCCACCGCTTCAGCCGCCCGAGCCTCCTGACAGACTAAGCTTCCTAGCATTTCAGGATTTAGCTCAAGCGTATTTGGGCTTCGGCATGACATTTTATTACGGTATGGCATTACATGCGAGCGGGCCTCTGGATGTGGAGCACTACTACGGTGCTGGCTTCTTTACTTCCTATTATGGGATGGACTTCCGTGAGGCCACCGCTGACTACTATGATGCTGTTGATTGACTCCTTGCTCACTCTGGAGGCACACCAACATGGTGGTGTGCAGAAATCCTGTGACCTCAAAGACTTCTTAAATCTGGTTTATGTTTTGCTTTGACTACTTTATATTCTTCAAACTGACTTGCTAGCACGGTTCCTTTCACTTGTTTAGCGGTGCCTTAATTGCCCGTATGCTTCTGCTCGCGTGCTACCTAGAGGTTTCCAATTTGTGTATCAGAATAGCACAGTTGGATTGGCAGTTAGACTTGTCACCTAGCTTCTGCCCTGACACTTACATCTTACATTTTCTGACTCTCCTAGTCAGTCACCACCCACAGTGCTGGGGTGGTGTGCTGAAATCTGTATAGGCAGCCCTGACTGGGAGTCCCGGTCAGGCCCCTATGACAGATCCCTAGGACCAACACTGGACTGCTGACTGATCTGTAGGTTCGTACTGTGACACACGCGGTGTCACAGGTAGGCTAGACTCCGAGACCGTCCGAGACCGTTCCGGGTATATCTAGCTTAGGGTTTATTTATCTTATAGAGTTTATCCACACTGAGTACGGGACTATCTGATATCTGGTGTACTAGCTAGGATATTCCGGTAGGATATTGATCGATACAAATTGCCATGTATTCAGTATTGGTCGATACCCCCTTAGGACGCATCGTTATTGATCGATACCTTGGAAACACCTATTGATATTGATCGATAACTTGGAAATTGAACGACATTGTTGGTCAATATCGATTAATCGATTAATCGATATTACCGATATTATCGTGCATTCGACGTGCGCACAGGGAAGCTCGCGCGAGAGACTGCTGTGAAGTGGACACGCAAAGCCTCGGAAGTTGATCGGATGCCAAAGAAGGCGCAAGTAGTCGCCGGTGAAGCTCCTCCTGCAAAGAGAGGAAGTGTGTGCGCGCAGTCACTGTAACATCTTGCTTAGCTGATTCAGATGACGAGGAAGAGGTAGTTGCCACTGGTAGCACTTCAAATTTGTCGCACCGGGTATTTTATTTGTCGTGTCGCAAGACAGATTGGAATTATACCGTGCGACAGAAATGAGCCGGGGGCTCATATTTGTCGCAGGTGCGACAATCATGAGTACCACGCTCATTTCTGTCGTGAAAATTCACAGAAAATTTCCGAAAATGAAATTAAGCTAGGGGGAACACAAACGAATAGTACCGCGATTATGACTTGAAAAACAAAATTACTGAACGAGTAGTACCGCGAATATTACATAAAACACAGGTGTATTATACGATCACTTGGGGACATTCATATAGCACGAGGCATACATGAGTAGCAAGCAAGCAAGCATTTCAGATGGATAAAGATACTAAGAGAAAAACCGATTAATCTCTTAAAAAATATTAGCATAAATACTTATTACTACTAGGCTGCTAGTTTCTAATACAAGGATTCAACTACCCGAGGGCGATATGAAAATCTAAACTAGGAAACTAGAGCACAGCGCACGTTCCAAAATCTTCAGAACCAAAACGTTTCCTGCAGCACACGAACAGCGAATCAGTCAGGACGTTGGGGATCGAACCCAATACCGACAGCCAACTGCTGTCCGCATTTCACCCTCGGGTGGGCGTCTACGTACAAAATAAACGTTTTGAAAACAGCAGCGGAACAGTGGGTGGAAAATCTAAAATTCTGAACATCAATAATCGGCGAAACCTAAACAAGCTGGAAGTCACAGGATGCCGCGAGCACTCTGCTGGCGGCATAAAAAGATGCTCGGCGTAAAAAACAAAACCTGCAAAAAACGAAACGCTGGTTAGTAAAGACGTTGGGAATCGAACCCAACCCGTCGGAGAATCCCGCCGGTCTCCAAGCACCCCTTCAGCTTAGTAGGGCCAGAGGGAAAGATGCCGCCAGGAACGTTGCTGGCGGCTTCAGAAAAGGCACAGCATGAATTATACACTATGGCCGTTGCTGGCGCCTTCAGAAAAGGCACAGCATAAACCTGCAAAAAAACAGAGCGCTGCTCAGGAAGGAAGAATTCCTGTTGAAAATTGAACCCAAACCGTCAGGCGGGATGCAAAGACGCCCGACGGCCTCCAATCATCCATGTATCGCAGGATGGGCTGCTGGTGGGATGCGGCTCATGTGAGAACATCGCAGGAACGCCCCCCCGCCGGGTTCCACGCATGCACACGAAAACATGGTCGATATGAAATATCGCTAAAGAAAAGTAGCGCGCAAAAATCATTAATCAAACAAAAACACAAGCCGCGCGCTGAGACAGCGAGCAGGTAGGCGCAAGATAAGAGCTTGGAGAAAAATGCAAACGTTGCCGACCAGGATCATACCATATCCACTTTTGTCCGGGCCGCGCCGCCGATAGGAGTGGTGAGATGATCTTGAATGACGAGATGCGTAAATAATTGTAAATTCCACATATCTTCGGGGTAAAATATGGAATTGTTACCCGTGTCTCTCGTTGTCGGTTACGAACGATCGGCCGAAAGAATCCGGGGTAGGACTGCTGAGATGCTATCGTATCATGATTGGCCGGTAAAGCGCGAGCGCTCGACACAATCCGGGGTAGGACTGCTGACATGGATGAAAAACAGCATATATATCTTCGTGGTATAATTTTGAATTGTTAAACGTTTCTCTCGTTGTCGGTCGAAAGAATCCGGGGTAGGACTGCTGAGATGCTATCGTATCATGATTGGCCGGTAAAGCGCGAGCGCTCGACACAATCCGGGGTAGGACTGCTGACATGGGCAGAAAATTTTCGAAAAATTTCCAACGGCATAATTTTTGAGGGACAGCTCCTGCGGTGTGGCCTGTTGATGTCACTTTTTTCCAGGAAACCTGTTTCGCTCCTTTAAGGGAAACGAAATGAAAAACAGCATATTTCTGAAAAAGCTGCGAAGCGTCGTTAATATAAACGAATCTTTTGCGACACGACAAATAAAATACCCCGTGCGACACAAATGAGGGGCTACCAGTTGCCACTTTTCCTGAGGAAGAGGAGCAGGACGAATTCACACGATACCTAGAGCTGCCTGATGTAGGATTGTAGGCAGATTTACAAACCTGATGATGGACAGGCGGAGGGACCATAGTAGGGAGTTTCCCCATTTTGGCTATTACCCTTCGGGTGGCTTAAGCCACCCTAACAACGATTTAGGGTGGCTTAAGCCACCTTAACGTTTTCAATTATTACGGGAGCTATCGGTACCGGAAGCTAGATTTTTTTAGCTCAAAATGACGGCGACATTGTCTTCTTTTAGACACTATGTGCACTATTAGGCGAGCCCAAGTTCCCGGTGAGCAATTTTGGGAAGTATCCAAGAGGGTGCAACATTTAGTAAAATTTGAGCGATTTTCCCGGGTTTTTGCATACCCATGCTACTTCAACCGAGATTTTGAGGGTCAAGATGACCTCGGATCAAACTTTTGGCAAGACACTGCAGAAAGAGCAGCTCGAGATCTTGCCAACATAGGTCTCCAAATTTTGAAAGCGTCTTCGAGGAAGCCCCCGGTGAGCTAATTAGCTTAAGGTGGCTTAAGCCATCTTAAGGAAAATTGGGAAATACCCACCCTACTTCAACCGAGATTTTGAGGGTCAAGATGAACTCAGATCAAACTTTTGATAAGACACTGCAGAAAGAGCAGCTCAAGATCTTGACGACATAGGTCTCCAAATTTTGAAAGCACCGCCGAAGAAGCCCCCATGAGCCCTTTAAGTTAAGGTGGCTTAAGCCACCTTAAGCTGCGGGTAATAGCCAATTTGTGCAAGATTGCTAGGCAATTTTTATCTGTGCCTACAACTAGCGCGGGAGGCGAGCGCGCCTTCTCGAAGGGACCATAGAGCACTCTCTTATGGACCGCATGAACACTGTAGAGTTCTAGACTTGTGGTATGCCCGCAAGACACTGAGGACATAATTATCGATATATTGATATATCGATATATTCAGATTTGTACGTATTTATTCGATAAGGTCTTCTAACCTATTGTTATTGATCGATATAAAAGAATTACCTATCGTTATTTGTCGATATCATTTTGGAACTATCGTTATTGATCGATACTGCGGTGGCACCTATCGTTATCGATCGATACGTCAAATCCTACCTATCGAAAAACGATTGATACGGCTTGAAACTTTCGATACCACACCTTGCTTCTGAAGCCCCGAAGAGCTTCCTTGAGAAGCTGACTGGAGAAGGGTCCGGAGCCTTTCACAGCCGAGGAGAACTCGGCGAACACCCGTCTCTCCGTCCTTCTAGCCGAGCAGGACCGCGGATGCTAGATTTGACACTGTGACACCCGAAACTGTCACATGTCACTTCCTATAGTAGGCTGGGTGACCGTCACCAGTAGTAGTGAAACACCCGTTAGGTATTTATGTATACCTCACTTTTATCAAACACACTTTATCGTCCTTTTTCCGTAACCCTCAACTCAGGGTTTATATCAACTAGTTAGATATATACAGCAGACCTATATATCTAACAGGTTTGGCCCCACTTGCGCTTTATTTAGCCACTGCGACACTGCCAACATGATTGGCTAAACTCGAACGCTTGGGATGGAGTGAGGCGCTCCGCGCGTGAGGGCACCGGCAGTCGCGGGTATTATGACCTAAGTTTGATGGGTTGATTTACGGCACGCCGGAGCGCTGTAGGGACAATTTTTCTTACGGAATTTGGTACTGGTTTACGTTTTCTGGTTGGATCCCACACCGTTGCGTATTGGTCGCCTTCTCCACACGACCTTCCGGAATTATTTGATCTCTCACGGCTGCTGTATCGACGACCCGCACGTTTCTTGGCCGCTCGCGCGATCGCCGCATCTCTCACGTTTCATTGCCTCACTCCGCCCCTTCAGTTCTTTTCATCATGGTTGCTTCCACTCGAGCCACCGCTAGCATGGCGAATCGCCGACGTACATTGTCCACAATTTTAGTATTTCAGTAGCTGCGAGACACGCCACCACTCCTACCAGCAAAACCGCCGGCAGCACAGCCGGCCGCCAATTCGGCAGGAGCTACATTCATGGTTTCAGTGCGTACCCTGCAGAGGGAGCACTTCGACATGAAGGTGTCCGTCCGTCAAAAGTTATTTGAGCACAAGCACATGAGGTTTTCCGGCACTGAGACTCACGCGTCAGCGCTATTCGCTAGGATGGTTTCTGCGCTGCAGACAGCTTTTGTGACCGAGGACATCGGGTTTGCACCCCTCTTCGTACTCGACAACGCAATCCTAGCCATCCGCGAGGAGGCCAACACCTTATTGTACTCCACGCTCGAGCTGATGATTGACCCCATGTCACCCGCGGCAGACTGGATGGATTCCTCGCATGCCAGCTTCCCGGCCGACGGTAAGCGCGTTCTACTTGAGTTCGCCCGCCGTATGATCCCGACGGGTGACCCCTTTCAGGGGCAAGCAAGCGGGCATGTTGGGTATTCGCATTTCTGCGGGCGTGGACCCACATGACGCTATCGGGGATTTCAACGCCGCGCTGAAGGCTGCGAGGACGAGGGCGACACTCCTGGACGAGGACTTCGATGCCCTTTTCATTAAGACACTCGACACCACCTTGTACTACCAGCCGGTGGTGTCACGACTTCTTCTTCACGATCAACGAGCCGCCCACGACCTTCTCACCATCCAGCAATGGGTGCGTGAGTGCTACTCCGAGCACGTGAGGGCGGGTACCGCCACGGCATCCGCCCACCGGTATTCGCATGGCACGCATTTCATGGAGAAGAACGACGGGAACTCCAACGGTCCCGGTGAGCTCTCCGATTTGCGAACTATGGTCTTGGACTTGAAGCGGCAGCTAGCCGCATTTGTTGCATCCACTGAGTCCGAGCCGTCCCCGCGCGGGTTCACTCCCCGTGCGGACAAGCCGGACCGCCGAATCAACACCCGCTTCGCGGCCACGCCCCTCGCCAAGGGAGGCAATTGGTCTCAATCCGTCTCCAAGAAGGTGGCCTTTCACCGTGACTTCGGTCGGTGCGACCGTTCCTTACTGCCGAAATCAAGTGTGCGCGAGGGGCAAAGCGCGGCATTGGCACCGCGACTGCCCGAACGGTGGCAGAACCGGGCTTTCGGCTTATGCTTTCGCTGAGGAGGCCGAGAACTCGGTGTTGGCAGCGAGGTTCCAGCACGCCATCGACCACGACGACGCTGAGGAGTTCGACGCCCTTTGCATGCTCGTGGACGGCAAGCCGGACATCTTCGCCGACCTTTCCGCGTGCACCTTCTGCGAGGAGGACGGGCGGGGCATTGGCGTACGCCGTCACTGAGTTCGCGGACATGGCACGCAGCGCTGGGGCATCTACAACACCTTCACCGCCGACATGCCGGTGGTGTCGGAGCCGGCCAAGCACTCTCCCGCCGCGTCGGCTGAGTCCGAGGAAGAATGGACCGGTCCTCCCAACCCCTTTTGCCCACCCGTGACCCGCACGTTCGCCGACTTCATTGAGAGCACGGGGATTGCGGTGGAGGCACCCGACGAGCCGTCCATGAACATGAACATGCTCTCCGCGATCGAGGAGCCGGAGAGCGTGATTGACTACGAGTACGAGACGTACGCAACGAGTGACGACGACGACGAGGGCGCTCCGATTGAGCAGCCGCCGCCATGGTATGGCTGTGTCAAGAACGTTCCCGGCTTGGGACGATCCTTCCTGACTTCATCCTTGGTGTGTGCTTTATTTGTAATTTGTGCTACCGCCGCGCCACACACCGCGTCCGGTGTCGGTGGTGCTAATGCACACGCACACGAGGCTCCACCGGTCGGTGGTGCTGCTCGGACTGCCTCAGAAGTCCCAGCTACGGCGACTGCACCGCCTGCGCCGTTCCATGGCATGCTTGGCGACGCGGTGGGTGGTGCTGTTCCTGATGCTATACCGCCGCGGAGACAGGCGCGGTATCGAGAGCTGCGTCAGGGATTCACTTACGGGACCTTCTACGGCATCATCCCGCTGCCGCCGGGGACCTGGGACCCTGACCCTGACTGGATTCCCCCGCCACCGCCTTACTCACCGCCACCGTACTCGTCCGAGGACGAGACACCGAGCTCTGAGGACTCGGCAATTGACATCGGGGATTCCTTAAGTTCTTCCACGCATGATTTACCACCGGATCCAGAAGCCGGCAACTACTGCACTCTCACACTGCTCCGAGCTGGCCGACCAGTTTCTAGCACCTCTAGTGGCTGAAGATTGCTTTCACCGTGCCTGCCTGGAGATTAGGTCGTGATTAGCTTTCTAGATGTGCAGAAGAGCTCCTTTAATTTGAGCTGTGTTTAGGGTTTTAGCACTAACAATTGTATCTGGCAGACTTTGCTGTGAGCTGGGACCGCCCTGACCAATAGTATAGGCCCCCAATAGTGCTACTGTTTCCTCCTGAAGATGAGTAGGGAGTTTGTTCCTAGTTTCACACACTAACTCCGGGCACCACCATAGGTGGTGTGCTGGATTTGACACTGTGACACCCGAAACTGTCACATGTCACTTCCTACTATAGTAGGCTGGGTGACCGTCACCAGTAGTAGTGAAACACCCGTTAGGTATTTATGTATACCTCACTTTTATCAAACACACTTTATCGTCCTGATTCCGTAACCCTCAACTCAGGGTTTATATCAACTAGCTAGATATATACAGCAGACCTATATATCTAACAGCGGAGTTGTTCACAGTGAAACCTACGCGCAGCAGCTTCAGCAGGGAGCAGGCGGAGGTCAGACTGAGGCACTCAACGATGCCAAGATCGATGAACTTCTCGCCGCCAATGGACCTCCCCGTCGTGCCTTGCCTGGAGCGAGCTGCGATTTTAAGGGGACAATAAGAACGGCAACGACAGCAACGCTGCGAAGCGCAGGAGCGCACGTGGGGTTTTGCTAACGCGGCCGATACGATCTTCCACAAGTGGAAGGTGGAGCTGTCTAAAGCTGCGAGATCTATTCCCGCGGCTACTGTATTGCGGAAGAGATCGAGGCGGACCTTAAGCAGGCGGAAGAGACTCTCGATGGCTACTGCCCCGCAGTCCTTGTGGTAGGACCAAATCGACGATTTGGTCCTACCACGAGGACCATTGTTCCGATAATTTAATTGGCCATCTCCCGTGATTTGTGGTGTCTAACCAATGAAAGGTGGTATATATAGGTCCTATATTGATTTATTTGAACGCTGGTTTGGCCTATATCCATCCCATATATCCATGACGAACGCATTTCAAACCTCTACACTCAAAACTTTCAAAACGGATTTTTTGGAACATTCAAAATGTGGCAAATTAGTGACTCATCTTCAATATTTTTCTACCAATCATATATCAACACTAGACCTGCGCGGATACCATCAAATTGAACCTATACATATGTCCCAATTATATTTGGGCGGTAGGCCCGGTTGGAATGCATATATTGGCTCGTTGGCTTCCCCTCTAAATATTGGCTCGTTGGTTTCGCCCCTAGAATAGTGGTCACGCGAGCTGACCAGCCAGCCATCATAATTGCTTGCTAGAGGGCATATATCGCAAGGTTGGTGTGTGCGGCACATTAAATCTTCAAGTATATATGTATTGCGAATTTCTGAAAGTCTAACATCATCCAAATATCTTATTTTTCGACTGGCATGTACATTTTAGAATTGATGAATGCCAATTTCTAAAGTCCGAAATTCACTAAATTCGGAATTTGCATTGTGTTGAACATGCGCCATGCTGAAATAGAGCGGAAATGATGATGAGGGTGCGAAGTAACCGATTCAGTTATCTTATTTGGTCATAAACTCAAGATGTATAACCATGCGCATCACCTTGAGCCCCCCATGTGACTCCTAATACTCAAAATAACGGTGGTCCTTGTGGTAGGACCACCATTTTCTTCAAGCTTTTGGTGAAATTACACCCCTAAAGCGGGTCGTTCAACCACACACCTAAAGTCTCATGGGGGCCGCCGCTATAAGAAATAAAATTCATTTAACTCATAAATATCATGTGCAAATGTTGCCTGTGCCTCAAATAGTCGATTTAGTGATCGCAAACGCAATTGCCCATTGGTCCTTGTGGTAGGACCATGAATTTGGGTAGTAGCCATCGAGGAAGGTATGAGACTCTGCGAGGAGAAGGCCCAAGTAGCCCATATTGCCTTCATTCACCGATGGTTGGCGATATGGCTAAGAAAATTTCAGCAGAACCTGTGACAAATTCCGAGGAGGTAGAGAAAACTATAAGAAGGCTGCCAGAAAGGCCGCGAGCGAGGAGGCTGCTGCGTTCGCTGAAAGCAAGAAAGCCCGGAATGGGTGGAAAGCGCGCGGTGGTCGGAGACCCTAGCCATTTTATCCGCCTCAGTTTCAGCCTCAGCCTAGAAATGATTTTGGACCCAAAGGGGGCAAAGGGAAAGGCGGAATAGGCACTCCCCCTGCATGCTTTATTTGTGGTCGTTCAGGCCATATGCAGAGTCAGTGCCATTTCGGCGCTGCTGGTAATTGCTAGATATATAGTTGAGGCTATATATCGGGATACAGTCAGTCCGCGGAAGATATCTACCCTGCAGTCAGAATGCTTTCACTTTCGGTAAACCAACTACGTGTCGGATACCCTACGGTCCTAGCAAATTGTAGTATGTGTACTAAAGGTGTCCTAAAGGCATAGTAAAGGACAGTTAGTACGTATGGGCGTTAGTATGCCGGTAGTATAATATATTACAGGCATACTAACGCCATATTGGCGCGTTAAGATGCGCGTACTACAGGCGTCCTAACGGCACTGCGCCTTAAGTATGCGTTGGCCCCAACTGGAGCAGGGGTGAGTGGTGGGGCACGTGTGGATGTGCAGATCACTGAGATGGCGTTTTATGGTGACTAGAAGGCCAGGGGAAGTTTATTCCGCGGAGTATGGTGGGATTCGGGGAAAGTATTACGCGGGCTGAGTTTCTCGGAAATGTAGGGACGTTAGGATGGCGTTAGCATGCCTCTAGGATGTCATTAGGAGGTTGGCGTTAGGACGTAGTTAGGATGCTCGTAGGCAAAGTTAATACGCTAATGGCACTCTAGCGGCACTGCGCCTTATAAAGTATGCGTTAGTTGTACTACTGCAGGGGTCGTTACCAAGGTCACAATTTGCAACTGCCTGCATGGCATGTGGCAAGCAAAAAATAAACTAGCAGCGATTCATGTCTCATACATCGACCTCGTCGTCGTCCTATGTCCTTGATCCCTCGAAGAAGTCGGCCGTTGGGTCGAGAATGACCGCGGTCTCCATGCACGGATGTGGTACAATAACAACCTGCTGTTCTACTCTATTGGCTAATATGAATGGCTCCATGTTGTCAAAGGCCGCGCGGTCTACGTGCGGGTTGAAGGTATAGACCGTCTTGCTTGGTCAAGTTATCCGGGCCGAGAATGGAGTGACGTCGACGGTACTCCTTGATCTGTTCGTCGGTCGGCTTAGCGAACCAATCGCATTTCAGTAAGATGTATGCCTTTCCTGCAATCTCCACCCGCAATATTCTCGTAATACGGCCGTGCCTGCATATCACCAAGCCCACGATTGTGTAAACAGCCAAGTTAGTATGTCGTTAGGACATTATGCGCATCCTAATCGAGTCATAACGACATCCTAAAGACATGTTAAAGGTAGAATAGTGCGTGCTCCTTTCTCACCTTGCCACGGATTTTGGCTCACCGTGCTCGTCCACTTCCTCACTCGCGAAGAAAGTGCGAAAGTAGCTGTGTACGGTGCGCTTGTTCCGATCGGTCGTAGCCGTGCGGTAATCAGCGTCGCCGATCTTGACGTGCGTGAAGTTATAGCAAACCGGTGTCGGCCCCGCCATGAGCAACATCTCGTACTTGGTGAACTGTCGGCCCAACCATTCCGTAGGATCCGCGTACGCTCCAAATGGGGGCTCGCGTATGTGCTCAGGTTTGCCCTCCCTTGCACACACCGCGTTCCGGTACTGCTTGTGTCGCAGTCGCATCCGTGCATTCCAACTGTGCACAGCGATACGATACCGTTAGTACTTTAGGCGCGTCCTAAATATGCAACAACGGCGTCATAAGGGCATAAACAACCGCTCGGGGAATGGGGCCACAAATCACCTGCGCGCGTCTTCCACATACTTCTCCCACTTCTCCACCAGCTCTCGATAAGCCGGCAATTCAGTCCGCATCCAAACCTTCAAGGCCTTAATGTCATCATCTCGCAAGACCACACGTTTCCCCCTAGCCGATACCTCAACCGCAATTGCCCCGCGGCTCCCCATGGTCACGGCCGCCGGCATCCGGGTGGAGTGGTCTTCCGAAATGAAAGTGATTAACCCACGCACCAAATGCAACACCTTCACCCGCTTGATGCAGTTCATTATGGCTGGAACGGGTAGGGAGTTGCTCCTCGCTAGGCTTTTGATGTGACCGTTCAAGGACTCGAAGGCGTACATCCATACCTCCCGCATGGGACCATACTTCTCAAGTTGTTGGACGAAGTGAGAAAACATGTGAGTGTTAATCACACACCAAGCATACGCTGGCCCGGTCGCCTCCAACTCCTCGAAAAATGACTTGATTTCTTGTGCGAGTGGCTCCATATCCTGCACGTACGCAGCAATTCGTTAGGGCCCGTATGATGTACGAAGCATGTTAACGGCATCATAACATCATACTAACTATATCCTAACCGTTTACCTTAGGACGCACTTGTGTCGTCGTGATCTCCCGCACGATCGTGGTCATTTTACCCACTAGCTTGGCCAATCGATTGGCGGGCTGCCCTTCATCTCGTGGCCAAGCGCAGACTGTCGACAAGATACTGTTTTGCACGAGCTTCAAGCCGTCGTGAGCCCGAATGTGCTTGGCGGCTTTCTTATCGGCGGTAGTTTGCAACAATCGTTTGTGGCCACGCCCCCATCTTTCCACCGCCCTTATGCTCTTCAAGAAACTGCGCGCTGTCTCCAAGCTTCGTTTCGTGGTAGACCTTCTGTCAGGGCGGGGTGGAATCGCGAAAGGTCCGTGATTCATCTTGTACATCAATACCTCCTTACCTGCGTCACATTATTTCAACTGAGTATGCCGTTAGTACCCCTTCGTGACACCGATAGCACGTGGTTAATACACTATCGGCACGTTATGCACATCCTAACACGTGCATATTTGCCTGCCTTGAGCATTCTTCACCTTGGTTGTGGCATGCCACGTGGGATGGACACCGTCCGCTTTCGCTTGCTGGCGGAGGGCGTCGTTGAAGTCGACCCCGAGCAAGGTTGCAGCGATTCTGTTCACCAGGTTCATGATGTCATGCATGCCATCTAGGATGATATCACGGTAGATCTTGAAGTAAACCAACCGAGTAAAAACGCTCGAGAACTTGACGCCCGTATTCCGCATGCTCTCCTCCAAGGTCGCTCCCGAAAGTTCGGGGTCTCCGCTATCTCGCAGATCTTCATGCATTGCGGCATGACGCTTGTACTCGGCGTCCGTGCGCAACGGTGGAGTGCCTAGACCGAAGAGAAAACAAAGTAATCAGCAAACACTCATTTACACCACATGCATTATACGGTTAGCACGCCTTTAGGCTTTTAAGTACATCCTAACGCCAACCTAACGACGTGCTACTAGCATACCTGGCGGATTTTGCTTGCTGAAGAGGTACACCATTTTGTGCATTAATGTTGACCATGTCCCCCAAACTTTGCATACTAGGCACGCGGCGTATGCACCGACGTCCATGATTTGTGCGGCTTCAACCGCTCCCTTGTAGTCCATGAGTATGGCAAAGAGCATGACCTTCAACCGCACGTGCTCGTTGGTGTACGAGTCCCAACACAAAAAACCTTCGTCCCACAACACCACGAGCTCGTCCACGAGTTTACCATACAGCAATTGTGAGTTGGCAGGGTGTTGCCCTTCAATGATCCCGTACACCTCCATGTTCGCATACTTCGTGCGAAGCTCCGGAGGTAGGTTTAAGATTTGGAAGTATATAGGGAACACCCCCATTTTGTTCTGCCACAATGCTGCCCCATCGGCACTCAAGAGTATACTCACGTTCCTGGCTTCCTTGAAAAACTCGATGTGTCGCACGTTCTTCCGCTCCTGCCATTCCTTTCCATCTGATGGAAGATTCCAGCACAGGTGAACGTGTTAGTATATGGTTAAGATACAGCTAACACGTCGTTAAGGCACTAGCGGCATCCTAACATCGACCTCAATAGAATACTCACCCCAGATTGTGCGCATCGATCCGTCTTCCGGTGGAACATGCCTCGAGTGGGCGAGCATCATCTCCGCCGTGTATGGATTCGCGTACACACGTCTCAGCAGCAAATCGACAACATTCCACCAAAAGAATGTTGATCGCGGTTTCTTGCCTTTCCCCGCGTCCACGTCTCCCGTCTCGCCCAATGCCTCCCACCGGGGCTCCTTGCACTTCGGGCACTCGTCGGCGGTGGCGTAATCTTCCTCGAAGAACACGCACCCCTTCACGCATAAGTCGACCCTATGCCAGGGGGCGTCGAACGCTTCGAACCGTTTCCAGGCGGCTTTGAAGTTCGTTGGAAAGTTGCCCAATTGATCTCCGAAATGTTCCGTGATAATGGCGAGGAGCTTGTCGAAAGAGTCTCGCGACATCTTGCCTTCGGCGTTGCATTCCAAGCAGTCGATAAGGAGCTTGAAGGCGTTAATGGGTCGGCGCGGGCCTACCACGGGGACCGCGTCCATCTCCTGCGCGTGGTGGCCACCCTCCGAAACCGCAATTATAACACGACAATCGGGGTATGTAGTGCGCCCGTAACACATTAACAATAGCCTAATGGCGTGCTAAAGGTATCATAAAGGCTTAATACCGCTCTACGTTTAACATATTGCTCACCTGCTGCTGGGCGGCCAATAACTTCGTCATCTCTTGGACCAACAACGACGTGGCCGCTTTTGCGTCTCGCATGTCTGGGTCTTCGTCTGCATCCGTTCCATGGTCGTCGCCTTTCATAGATCCAGCTTCGTCCCACGCTTCGCCACCCACTTCATCACCCTCCTCGTCGCATGGATCCCCCCCCTCGTCGAAGTTCTCACCTTCGCAAGATGAGTAATCTTGGCTGTAGGAGCGGTCGTCGTCCGATACTCCCGGATCCATCTCCCGCATCGGGTTGGATTTGCACGTGGTGTAGGAGCGGTCGTCATCCACAAGCTCACAATCGTCCATTTGGGCCTTCGCAGGACTGTTGCACACCTATGATGCCGTTAGCATGTTAAACACTGTGTTACGACGTACTAACGACATCTTAACTGCACTCTAACGGCGTTTCCAGTACCGGAGGTTGTTCAGGTTTTTCACTCACCTTGCCGGAATGGCGCGGGTGTCATTCGATTTCACGGCATCGCCCAATGGCACGACATGACGCACATCCGGGTCTGGGACGTCTACCGCATCCAGGGAAGATATCTTACCCCGATTGGCCGGCCCCGGGCCGAACTGAGTCGCCAAAATGAGGCCCGGGCCGAAGAGGGGCCGAAAGAGAAATTGCTTTGGGGCCGAACCAATTTGGCGCAAACTTCTAAAATTTTGATGAAAAATTTGCGATTTTTGCATTTTCCCATACTTAAGATTAAAATTTTCGCGCCTGCGGCGGGCATTTTGTAGTTTGGACCGGGCGGACCGATGGCGGACCGAAAGAAATTTTGATTTGGGGCCGTACCAGCTCAACGGAAGATATCTTCCCTGACCGCATCCGTGTAGGCCTGTCCGCGCCGTATCCTTTTGAACAAGCTTCGGTGACGAAAAAGGGTTGCTCGACTAACCCACACGGTCGTGCCATAGCACATGCCACAATCACATAACGCCAAGCCGTTTTTATACACCAACCCTCCGCGTTGAACCTCTGCCGCCCGTATTGCGCTTTCATGTGCGTCGTCTCGCATTTTCCACTCCATCTCCAATGGCGTCATCAGCGGATGTTGAAGACGCATCTCCGTTGACACCGTGCTGCGAGGATATGAAGCCGTTAGTACACTGTTAGCACTTTATCACAATGGTAACGGCGACCTAACTCCCGGCGATAAGAGCTCGGATGGGGGCTCACCTCGCCATGTTCACCTCCCCGTTACCCAAGCTCGCGGGGGACGCGGGAGGGCGTGTGTCGTGGGTGTCGGTGCCGATGAAGTTGTTCCATTGGACATCTAGCCGCTCCAAGTTCATCTCATCCGTTTCACCAAAGTACCGCACCGGTTCCCCCATGTGGCGGAAAGCACGATTCACGGCCTCCCAATCGGCAAATAGGCAAATAGGTAAATTGGAAAAAATAGGTAAGGTCTCACCGGCGGCGATGCCCTCATCGTCGTCGAACATGCATATACAGGAGTACATCCGTGCCAACCGGGCATGGGCAGGTTCCCCAACTACCAAAGTCGCCGGTAGACCAAGCTGGCGTAATATGTCTTTTACATCCTTAAAGTCTTCGGGGTCGTCGTCCTCAATGGATTCCACGATGCTTACCACGTCAACGCGGTCCTCTATCAATGACGAGGGACGGGCGTCGTCATCGGTGGGGTCGGCCATCGGCTCGGGGCGTGGCGAAGGCGAGGCGGGCGGCGGGGAGTCGTGGACGTCTCCTATCAAGGAGGGCGGAGGGTGGTGTCGTCATCAGTGGGGTGGCCATCGGCTCCGGGGGCGTGGCGAGGCGAGGCGGGCGGCGGGGAGTCGTGGACGTCTCCTATCAAGGAGGGCGGAGGGGTGGTGTCGTCATCGGTGGGGTCGGCCATTGGCTCGGGGCGCGGTGAAGGCGAGGCGGGCGGCGGGGAGTCGTGGCCTCGCCTGGAGATAGCACGCCTTTATACCACTGTTAGCACGCTAAAGGCGTGGTAAAGGCACCCTAGCGCCGACATACAAACCGCCCAAAGGGGGGGCTCACCTCGCCAGGTCCACATTCCCATGACGCGGAAAGTGGTCGGGGAGCTCGGTCGTCTCGGGGTGTGGCAAAAGCGTGGCGACAGAAGAGTCGCCGTCGTCCTCAATGGATTCCACGATGCTTACCACGTCAACGCGGTTCTCTATCAATGACGAGGGACGGGCGTCGTCATCGGTGCGGTCGGCCATCGGCTCGGGGCGTGGTATGTCAAAGATAAATATCTTGGCAATATTTCTACGCAGTTACGTGCGCTAGAACGCACGGGAAGCCGTTTGCTGTGTAGCATGCATTGGGTTTGGAAACATTCGAACCCAAGCCCAATAGATCTGCCAAAGAAATAAATTGATGATTTTGCCAACAAGTTATCTCAGGCCTTGAGCTTCTGAGAACTGAAAGATATATATCTTGTAAACATTTGTGCACAGTTTCGCGCGCTATAACGCACGGGAATTACTTTTCAGTTTGGCATGTATTGGGTTTGGGTAAACTCGAACACAAACCCAATAAATCTGCCAAAGAAATAAATTGATGGCTTCGTGCACAAGGCTTTTGAGGCCTTGGGCCTTTGGCAACGAATATATATATATATATATATACTTCTTATACTATATATATATACTTCGTATATATATATCTATGTATGTATATATATCTTAGTAATAATTTTGCAAAGTTACGTGCGCTGGAACTCACGGGAAGCCCTTCGCTGTTTGGCATGTTTGGGTTTGGGTTTGCGGTTTACCCACACCCATGATGTGCAGCACGCGTTTTGCGCATAGCTTACATCAGAGGTTGTGCGTTTGAGGGTGCATCAATATTGCTGTTAGCCATACGTTTGCCAAGTATCGTGCGCTAGAACGCACGAGAACCCCTCCGCTGTTTGAGTTGTTATGCGATGTGCTTAGCTCGCAGTCGCGACTGCAAACTGAGCTGATGCGGCCACGGATCGGCTCAATCAAGAGCTCAAAAACTTCCCAGGAGTCTAAATGATATATCTATGTGCGTTACGAACGTCGGAAAAATGTTTTCCTAATCTAATTTACTCGCAAACAGTGTGGGATAGACGTGCAGTGAAGCCTTAATTTAATATTCACGGCCGTGAATTTAATATTCACGGCCGTGAATTCCAGATTCGGGAGGGCGTAAACGTACGTTTATGTGAGAACTGACGTCGGCTTGGTTGCAAAGACCTGTCTGGTATTTTCTCTAAGTATTTTCAGACGTGTTCCCAAAGTGACAAAAAACCGAACGATCGGGATCGAACGGTTTTTGGTCACTTTGGGAACACGTCAGATCGAACGGTTTTTGGTCACTTTGGGTACACGTCTGGAAATACTTAGAGAAAATACTTACAGTCTGATTTGTTAAATGGAACTATATTATTTTGAGAGCAAATTTTGATTGTTTCCGGAACAATTAACTTTTGATTTTTCCCGCAACAATGAGTTTTGGCTACGGGAAAGCATATTCAGGGTTTAGTGTTAGGTTTTTAGGGTGCCTGACTACTGGATATACCCCATAAACTCTCATCAAACCCTAAATATGCATGTCCGTAGCCAAAATTCATTGTTACGGGAGAAATTAAAAATTAATTGTTCCGGAAACAATGAAAATTTGCTCCCGGAAAAATCAAAACCTTTTGTTAAATATGCAATTTTAACTAAAAGCGGAAGGCTTTTTTTCCGGGAGTGTGCCCCTGTCCGGCGAAATAAAGATCTCTAAGATTGTATACCAATCTGAGTAATCTTTTGCTTCAAAATATTATCACATATTCCTACTTAGTATGTGGGTACCCGTTTCGCAAAGAATGAAAACCCATAGCGGGTTTCAAATTCCTCAAATTCCACCCGCGCTTCCGCCAAATGAACGCGTCAGCCCACAACGAGATGTTTGGTTGACTGTCTGTTAAGTCTGTGCATTTTGTTTAGGAAAAACAACGCATACGAAATACTATTTTTGCTAACGCTTCCCTCATCCGTTGCCCAGGCTCTCTCGCTTGCAAACGAGCGCGCGAATGAGGGAAGAAACTCTTAGCGGAAACGTGGACGCGGTTGACATCTGCGTTTCCGCTAGAGGTGAAATTGCACTGCCGAACGGTCAGTATGTGTTTATTATGCTTATATGCGTATGCGTGATATGTTCATGTTGTGCAGGATGTGTCCCTGTTGGGCGTGAGTCGAGTTGGCTGGCTCGAATCACGCCCATTACCCCCCCTCACAAGAACCGTCCAGCATCCTAGATTCCGAACGGATCTTGCTTCCAACCCGTTCTAATTTAAGCAGAATTGTCTGCACAGGTACATATGTACCTTGCCAAAGTACATGCCGGGTACATGTCGGGTACAGGCGTCCTAAATTTGTAGGGCATGCTGCCTGTTCCACAGAAATGTCCGAAACTGAGGAAACCGCGGCAACTTCAAGAAGAACTGGCGTGGTCACGACTGCTGAGGTCACTTCTTGTCGAGCATCATCTGACTGCCGGAGAGGAGAGCGAGCTTGGACCTGGAGAGTGCCATCTAAGATTGCACGTTTTTGCTCTCCATACTCAGTAGAGTCGAGTATCTCCATTTCCATAAAATATTTGATCTCCCTTAACGAACTCTTGACCTCGTCCGTGAGAACATATTTGTAGTCGGGTGGAGAAAGCACTTTCCCCTTCTCCGCTTTGAAATCTGCGTGGGAAAAGAGGCCATCATCTAAAAGCTGTTTCAATTGCTTCAAAGCTTGTCACAACATTGAACACGTTTGGAAGGGGTCCCTCGGGCACCCCTGAAAGGCCTGTCAGCCCCCCCCATGTTTAGTTACGCTACCGCAGCCCATGTAAAGCCCTAACCACATTTTCCCCCATCGCGCCCGCCGCAGCCGTCGGCAAACACCCCAACCATGACCCCCTTTCTCAGTAACGGTCATTCCCCCCTCCGTCACGGTCCTACCCCAGTTTATTCTCCGCTCGGGCGCCTGGAGCATATCACGTTCACCCTCCAGCTCAGATCTCCCTCTCAGTAAAATCATGCACGACGCCTCGCCAAGCGCTACATCAACGTCGCCGCGACCAGCCCGTGCCGATCCGCGAACACTGCAGAGCGTCGAGCACGACATCACGCGAAATGACATCACGACATGACCACGCAAGACGTCTCGGCGATGCATGGCATGTCAAACGAAAGCGCGCGTTGACACCAAACGCCGCTGTCACTAGGGAACCAATAGTCACACGCAGGGCATTCGAAACGACAATGGCATCCACGGACTTTCACTTTGCTCGCTTGAGTATTTAGCTAGCTTCTGCTTTCGAAAAGTTAGATCCGAACCTTTCAAAACCATTCTGCTGGATAGTGATATTATTTTGCCTCTTGTGGCCTAGTATTAAATGTGATATATACATATATGTACTTTGAATCCACATGAGATCTTTGTCACTAGCAGTTTGCAAGAGTCTGGTTCGGATCCCCAGAGTGCCGGCACGCCACTCTAGGTATGTGCAAAGTCGTGCCGGTGTGCTTGTTTTCAGGGTAGATATCTTCCGCGGAGGTGACTCGGCCCGCATTGGGAATTTACTTCGGCCACATTTCGGCCCGTCTCGGCCCGAACCCAAGATTGCCCGCCGCAGGCGCAAAATTTTAATTTTAAGTATGACAATTTGTCAAAAATCGATAAAATTTTGGAAATTTATCGATTTTCTCCTCAATGCGACTCGGCCCATCCGCAACTTTTCCTTCGGCCCGCCTTCTGCCCGGGCCTCCGTGACACGGCCCCGGGCCGGCCAATCCCGGGAAGATATCTTCCCTGCTTGTTTTATCTGTGAATTGCCCCCTTTGTTGCTCGTTTGCCTTCCTGCTTTTCGTGTTTCCATCTGAGCCTGAATCTGCATCCTGTGAACGCAAGTTAGACCCGCGCCCGTTTTGCGAATCCACGAGCCAGCGCGGCAGAAGCGCGTTGCCGCCTGGCTGGCATGGTTTACGTTGCGCAGCAGTAGACACGCATGTCGCCGTCCGCAGCGGTGGAGATCCGCAGCTGTCCGAAAACGTTCGCGAATTCAAGACACGCTAGCGAATTCTCACAGAGTGGCATTTTCCCCGTTGAGCGCGTAGCGGCGAGATAGCCCGAAGCTGCGTTTACCGTAAATTCGCACCCGCGACGGCGAACCGCTACAGGCACTCTCAGCAGTGTCCACGTGTGCGCACGACGCGCCCGGCCTTTTTGTGCCATATTTTGCCCCATTTGCTTTGCGAATTCGAACCCCGCAGGGCTTGCTTGCTGTATACTGTATGCTCAAACCGGCGTACGTGACAGGCGTTTGGGAATGCACAACCGTAGCCGCGCTAACACGAGCCGTGACACCTGACTTTTGCCGTTTGACGAGGTTGTAGCCGAACGCATGTTTTCCCCACAGTTTGTATGATATTCATCTTTGTGAATTCGACCTGCGCAGGCTTTGGCAACGTTGAATTCCCCGAACGGACCTGTGTGACAGGTTGTGGGAATTCATGGTTGGTGGCGCGCCAGCTTGAGTTCAGATACCTGACCCATGCCCTTTTCCCATGCGCGTGTTCGAGACATGCTTTCGCCCGCAGTTCTTACATATGTTCCGACGTGAATTCGTGCGTGCCTGCTCGAAAGGTGCCAACTAGGTCTTGTGGCAAGCTGTGGGCATTCACCTCCGGAGCCACTCCGCAGCTCGGGCGCACGGCGTACGGGCCAAAAGCAGTGAATGCCCAATTGTAAAGTGTTGCTTTGTTCTTCTGGAACGGTATCTCCTAACGGGGTGCCGAACCTCTTCGTATATATTTTAAAAAACTGCCCTCCAATACCGCACCCACATCTCAAACCCCAAAATCCCTCACAACACCCCACACTCAACCACAACAGAGATACACCGCCACCCAGCCAGCACCCAGCAATACCACCACGCCCCGCCAGCCCCTACATTGCCGCCCCTTGTTCATAATCGCGACAAGCTTCCTTGACTGAACCGTCCATCGATCACGGCGGCGAGAGGTGCTCTAATAGTACCTACGTCGCGTGTTTTGCTTTGCCTATCCGAGAATTCTGCTGGAAATGACACCCTGACTAGTTCGTACAGTCAGGTGTCATATTCAGTGTGTCATCTTCGGTGATCAGCTTGTGCGACAAACTCAGTATATATTAGTATTATCTTGGTTCGTTGTTTCACCGTCGGCAGCGTTCCCTCTCGTGCGCTGCCGAGTTTCCAGCAGGTTATGGGACCACTTCACGCTTGCGTGTTGTGTATTTTAGCTTATAATTTTATTTTGTATCGTTATATTTTTCGAGAGAGTGTGTCCACGCCTTGTGGCTCGCTCAAATTAGATTCTTCGCTATAGCTTGGTTCTCCGCAGTGTCCGAGAGTATCTAGACGAGATGGTGCTCTTCGACATTTCTTGCGTTCGATATTATTTGATTTCGTCTTCGTTATTTTTTCGACTATGTCATCGTCGCAGATTTTGGAGAGTGGGGAGCTTATATGGCTACTGCCCGACGCTCCAGTCCTACCACAAGGACCGAAGTAAAAGGGGGCTAGCCGCCACGATTTTTCGATGTAGTTGATGTTTGAGTGCTTAAAGATCATCCTTGGGTGCTCAAATATTTATGGCTACCGTTGCCCGACAGTCCTTGTGGGAGGACCGAAATGACGTTGGGTCCTCCCACAAGGACCGGTGTTGCGGGAATTCTTTTAGCCGTCCTCTTGACGGTCTTGGTGCCTACCCTTCGGTTTTTAGTATACTTAGGACCTAAACCGAGTGCCCATATGCGCCATCAACCGTATATCGTCATAAAATGACTATATCCAATGCATTTGTAGCATGTACCCTATCATTTTTGAGTTGCAACTTTTGGAGGACGTTCAAAAACATGCCATGCCATTCAAATATTTTTATCCAATAGAATTCCAGGTCAAACAAGCCGCCCAAGTACAAAATTTTATCCTAACATCATACCCAATCATACTTGCAAGATTATACATGTTGGCGACCTCGTATTGGGTGTATATACGCACTCAAATCGACCTTACACCTGTAAAAAACATTTTGAATCCAAGGTTTTCAAATGTTTTTTTCGTTACTACGGACACTATGAATGCCAAATAGTGTTCGGATATGATAGATGTATGATGTGGCACGTCGCATACTTCATGTAAATATGTTTACCGATTTTTAGAATGCTTAAGCTTGTCAATATGTGCAGTAGTCTACTCGGAACATTGCTTTGGAATTCGGCGAGAGCAGATTTTTGGATGGCCGATTTTGATGAAATCTAGTTTTTTCGTGGGTGCATGGCATTGTGAGGGATATATACCGCAGTATTGTGGATTCCGAAGATATTGTACATTGTAGAGGGCACGAATAGGTCATGTTGAAGTATATTTTAAGTGCAGTGGGCACTAGGAAGGCCACTTAGTGAGTGTAGGTGGCTTGGGAACTTCCGGTCCTTGTGGGAGGACCGGCCTTTTTATTTAATTTCGAGCGGTCTGACCCCAACTTTTCAATAACGTAAACCACATCGCTACACCGAGTATTACACCCAACACAAGTTTTTAGATAATTATTGGACACCTAAATATGACCCCAAAGCACTCATATACCAACTACATCGAAAAAACGCGGCATATATCCCAAATTCACTTCGGTCCTTGTGGGAGGACCGGACCTTCGGGTAGTAGCCATTTATTAAAAACATGTGCCGGGTGATATACTCGATATGGGTATGCCCTTGTGAGGGCTGAAGAGGTGGGGGTAAAATTAATTCAAATTAAATAAAAAGGCCAGTCCTACCACAAGGACCGAAATGTTTCTCACGCTAGCTACCTCCACGAAGGTCCTGTGAAAATTCGGAGACCCATGTTGTCAAGTTCGCGAGCTGCTCTTTCTGCAGTGTCTTGTCAAAAAATGATCGGAGGTCATCTTCGCCCTCAAAATATCGGTTGAAGTTGCCTGGGTATACAAAATCCGAAACTATCACTGTGGTGTGGTTGGAATTTAGTGATTTTTAACGCTACCCATGCTTAATGTTGATAACGTAGCATGAAATTGCGACATTGTTTAGGCAAGCGGGCAAAGGGGTACTCAGTTTAGGTCCCACATCTGGAATTCGGCGTTCAGTTCTGAATGCGTAATCGACTGTTCCCCGTTCCCCCCCGTTGCGGAGCGCTCGTGTAACAAAGACGACACGTCACGAACCCCGTTCATGCATCGGCCCAGAGCGGACCTGTCATCATAAATATGTAACGTTATTTTGCGTCTTCAGCGCAATCCACGAGGGAGGTTGGATCGAAACTCGAGAACCGATACGCGAAGCGAAACCTTGCGATTCGTGTTACGAGAACAATACAGAACGGTGAAGGAACCGTAGAATACAAGAGCTCACGGGGTTCGTTCAGCTTTCACAAACCCTCATCACCGTGTGTAAAATACTAAGATATATTAAGTGGTGAGTTTGTTGTAAAAAAAGAGACCCTTCGTTGATATTAAATAGAGTGTCCGCGGGAGACACGGAAGCCCCTAGAGTGCGGTGCGTGGTGCTGGAGGTTCGACCCGTAAGATTCACAGGTGCGCCTCACAGGTATATGAGCGCACGTGTGCTTAAGTATGATGTTCGTAAATTTTGGATGTAATTTTTGACACCTAGAGCCGCCTGCGCATCTTCAGGGGCAGCGGTTCCGGGTGTCCCTTTCCCCAATAGGTAGCGAATTGAATGCTTTTGAAATGGGCGGCTGACGGGTGGGACACCCAAGAATGGTTGCAGTGATTTCCACTGCAACGTATTGGGAAGGTTGATGGAGGATCTGACCATAACATCCGCCTGCGCATTTCAAATGCATACAACATACAGGAGGGCGAGTAGTGTAGTTGAATAGGGGCGTAGATACTGATGGGGGCTAGGGGCTCCCACGTTACGTGATGTTTTAGTTTTTTGAAGTTGGTTTCCTGTGTCGGTTGCACGGGAATGGGCGTCACCCCATAGATTTTATGTTTTAATTACACATAGGGAACATATTTTTACTGACGGTTGCAGGACATATGTAAATTTTTACTGGAATTGTCAGAGGTGGGCCTTTTTAGCTGCTAAAAAGGCCCACCTCTTAACACCTGGGGATTCGAGTACGTGGTGACGTTCTGACGGATTGCGTTTGGTGTGGTTTTTTTGTTCGCATGTAGGAAAAAATGGTGAATAACAAAAGGAAGCGATCAAATGTGCGTGAACGTGCGAACGAAGATGTTTCCGGAGATTGTGCTGACGGTGGTGCTACTACCTCAGGTGATATGGTCCGAACCCAGTTTACTCAGATGAGTAAGCTGAGCTCAAGAGAGATCTTAACATCTTTTTTGTTTAGAGGGTTCGTCTCATGCGCGCTCGCATGTTATTTAGTAGTCGAAAGGAACAGGGAAGACCCAGAGAATAACGAGCCCCTAGATTTCTATATTCGTGAGAATAACGCGGATAACATATTCTGTATCCGCACTGCATACGAGAGATATCTTCCAATGGGTAAATTGTTGCACGAAATGGCACACACCGAGTCACCTTGTGACCGGCTGCCTGAAACCTTTTGTGAGGCAGAGGCACTTTTACGCATCACGGGCAATAGGAATAGGGTGTGGCAATGTGCCTTGACCAAATTTCCTGGCCAAAGAATCACCCTCACCGATTTGAGCACCGTGTGCCATGACCTTAAAGAGGCAGGGACATCTCCGGAAGATGCGCGTGTTAAAGGTTGTACACCCTGGACGTCCGCTGAGAGTTGCCGGTGGTGGACTCCCATATGGATACTTGATCTTGTTAGGACTGTTTATGAAGGCACAATAGATTTAGATCCCTTCAGCGAGCGAGATTGTAACCGTGATAGGGTTAAGGCTAGGAAGTATTACTCAGAAAAAAAAGGACGGTTATGCTAGGCGAAATAGGTGGTTTAAAAAGGTTTTTGCCAACCCTCCCGGTGGAACCACAGGGGGGAAGAGTAATATGGGAAGGGCTTTGAAGCGTGCGGTCAAGGAGTTTGAGGAAGGAAACGTGGAGTGTTGCATTCTTTTGCTCAAAGCCTCTGTGGGATACCAGTGGTTTGAAATGGTGTACACACTACCACACGTGTTCCTTCGGGAAAAACCGTCGTTTTTTAATCCTGAGCGACCGGAAGTGGACTCCCCTACCCTTCATGGGTATGTTGTTGTTTATGTTGGAAACAACGTCAGTGGTTTCATTAATGTTTTTAAGGACGTGGGGTTCATTCCAGGGGTAGGGGCGTCCTGGGCGTTCAACAAGTCTAGCTAGGTTTGTTTTTTCCCATATCCCCACTAGAAACCAGGTCGAGATTTCGTGCACCTATGTCTCCTACCTACGGCGGGGGGCCTCGGGGTGAGGGGTGGGGGGGTTCAGAGGCTCCGCTGGACAACCTTGTCCACTTCTTGATGTTTTCAGAGGCCTTCCAGCAGCTGAGCCCAAGCGTGCGGGATAGTTTGCATCTGAAAACCCGTCTGTCTTGCAGTGACCGGTACCACCCTCACCCTCCCTCCATTGTTCGTGTATTGTTTAAGCATGCTTGAACTCTTATATTTCATGCTTAGGCATCTCAGCATATGTAACCTTTCTGAGTATGTGTGCCTTTCAATTCAACAGAGCTTGCAACGGCTTCGAGGTTGCACTTCGTCTAGAAGTGCAAAACCGCCTCGAAGCTGGTGAACGGGAGGAGGCCATATTCTTGGTAATCTTGGTCACCCTCCTAAGCTCCTACTCCTGGTTACAGGAGGGACAGTTGGCCGAGCTGGTTGGTGGCCAGGGCCCTTTTCATTGGCCGCGCCGGGAGCACGGCCCAACCATTGAGGCTCTGCTCCTCGGCATTGTGAACGTGGAGGATGCTGAGGAGGGGTCGGTGACCATCCCTGACTTCTTTGGCGCCAACCCCACCCCATATGGTTTTGGCGTGGGGCGGATTGGGTCTCGGAGCCTTTTGGAAGGATTGCTTCCCGAAGGCCATCATTACGGCACGGCAGTTGCACAAGCTTCCGGTTAGTCTCATACACAACCTCCTGTATCGGCACACTTTTCTCCTTAGCCCTTCAGCTGGTTCCCGAACCCTTGCATTTTTCTATCGGTGCTTGAACTTTTTACTTCAGGCTAGGCTAGCGGCCCCCTCTGGTGCTTCTTTGCTTCACAGTCACCCTCCTGGCACCCCCCCTTCGTTGATTATGTCATGCACAACTACCTGCTCCATTATGCGCTTTTAGTGAATGAAACTGTGGTGGTGGTGGCATAGTTGCTGTGGAGCAACTGAGGGTGCTATGTGGATTGACACCACATGGCATCTTCAAGACGCGTGGGGTGGAAAGACGGTGGTTGACCATCCAGTCCGTCGATGTGGTGGATACTCCCAACGACGTGCAAATGTTTATTGACCTCCTTGGTAAAGGGAGCCTCCCAGCTGCCCCTTTGGGGAAACCCTTTGCGTTGGGACTCCTTTGGGGAAACGTGCTGGTGGCGCGCCTTGTGAACACCGGCATATTCCCTGAGTGTGACTATCTCCCTGCATTAAGTAAGGACCCCTCTCTCTCTCTCTCTTTCTCTTTCTCACTCACTCTGGCTTTCTGTTTATTCCATGTTTATTAGGCCTTGTTCTTATTAGAGTTGGAAACCATATCCCAACCACGACTTCCATTTCTCACACAGACATAGCACACGCACAAAGATAGATACACAATTAAGAAATGCGTGTAGCTGTGAGTGTGCTAAGATATGTCTTAAGATATGTGTGCACCGTGCGTGTGCTGAGCCTGTGCGTGTGCTAAGATATGTCCTGAAATATGTGGGTATCTGTGCGTGTGCTAAGATATGTGCTGGAATATGTGTGTATCTGTGCGTGTGCTAATAAGATATGTGTTAACATATGTATGTATCTGCGTGTGTGTTAAGATATGAGTCAAGCTATGTGTGTACCTATGTCCGTGTGCTATGCCTGTGCTAAAATATATGAGTAACTCTGTGCGTGTCCTATGGCTGTGCTAGAATATATGTATATCTGTGCGTGAGCAAAGCCTGTGCCAGGATATGTGTTAAGATATGTGGGTATCTCTGTGTGTCCTAAGATATGTGCTGAAAGATGTGGGTATCTGTGCCTGTGCGAGGATATGTGTTAAAATATGCATGTATCTGTGCGTGTGCTAAGATATGTGTTAAGATATGTGGGTATCTGTGCGTGTGCTGAGATATGTGCTAAGATATGTGGGTAGCTGTGCGTGTGCTAAGATATGTGTTGACATATGCGCGTACCTGTGTGCGTGTGCTATGCTTGTGCTAGAATATATGACCAACCGTGTGCTTGTGCTATGCCTGTGCTGTAATATATGTATATATGTGCGTGTGCTAAGCTTGTGCTAGGATATGCGTTCAGATATGTGTGTACCTGTGCGTGTGCTAAGATACGTGTATATTTATGTGCGTGTGCTAAGGTATGTGCTGGAATATGTGGGTATCTGTGCGTGTGCTAAGATATGTGCTGAAATATTGTCACTTGCATATGCAGTGGAGCCTTCGCCACTTGCATATACAGTGGAGCCCTTGTCACTTGCATATAGTGTTATGCGTATATCTTATATATGTATATCTGTGCGTGTGCTCAGCCTGTGCTAGGATATGTGTTAAGATATGTGTGTACCTGTGCGTGTGCTGAGATATGTGTGCTGAAATATGTGGGTATCTGTGCGTGTGCTAAGATATGTGCTGAAATATGTGGGTATCTGTGCGTGTGCTCAGATATGTGCTAAGATATGTGCAAATGTTTATTGACCTCCTTGGTAAAGGGAGCCTCCCAGCTGCCCCTTTGGGGAAACCCTTTGCGTTGGGACTCCTTTGGGGAAACGTGCTCGTGGCGCGCCTTGTGAACACCGGCATATTCCCTGAGTGTGACTATCTCCCTGCATTAAGTAAGCACCCCTCTCTCTCTCTCTTTCTCTTTCTCACTCACTCTCGCTTTCTGTCTATTCCATGTTTATTAGGCCTTGTTCTTATTAGAGTTGGAAACCATATCCCAACCACGACTTCCAGTTCTCACACAGACATAGCACACGCACAAAGATAGATACACACTTAAGAAATGCGTGTAGCTGTGAGTGTGCTAAGATATGTCTTAAGATATGTGTGTATCTCTGCGGGTGCTAAGATATGTGCTAAGATATGTGGGTAGCTGTGCGTGTGCTAAGATATGTGTTGACATATGCGCGTACCTGTGTGCGTGTGCTATGCTTGTGCTAGAATATATGACTAAGCGTGTGCTTGGGCTATGCCTGTGCTATAATATATGTATATATGTGCGTGTGCTAAGCTTGTGCTAGGATATGTGTTAAGATATGCGTGTACCTGTGCGTGTGCTTAGATACGTGTATATTTGTGTGCGTGTGCTAAGGTATGTGCTGGAATATGTGGGTATCTGTGCGTGTGCTAAGATATGTGCTGTAATATTGTCACTTGCATATGCAGTGGAGCCTTCGCCACTTGCATATACAGTGGAGCCCTTGTCACTTGCATATAGTGTTATGCGTATATCTTATATATGTATATCGGTGCGTGTGCTCAGCCTGTGCTAGGATATGTGTTAAGATATGTGTGTACCCGTGCGTGTGCTGAGATATGTGTGCTGAAATATGTGGGTATCTGCGCGTGTGCTAAGATATGTGCTGAAATATGTGGGTAGCTGTGCGTGTGCTGAGATATGTGCTGAAATATGTGGGTAGCTGTGCGTGTGCTAAAATATGTGCTGGAATAAGTGGGTAGCTGTGCGTGTGCTAAGATATGTGCTAAGATATGTGGGTAGTTGTGCGTGTGCTAAGATATGTGTTAACATATGTGTATACCTATGTGCGTGTGCTATGCTTGTGCTAGAATATATGACTAAGCGTGTGCTTGTGCTATGCCTGTGCTAGAATATATGTATATATGTGCGTGCGCTAAGCTTGTGCTAGGATATTTGTTAAGATATGTGTGTACCTGTATGTGCGTGTGCTAAGATATGTGTATATCTATGTGCGTGTGCTAAGATATGTGCTGGAATATGTGGGTAGCTGTGCGTGTGCAAAGATATGTGCTGAAATATTGTCACTTGCATATGCAGTGGAGCCCTTGTCACCTGCATATATAGTGGAGCCCTTGCCACTTGCATATACAGTGGAGCCCTTGCCACTTGTATATATAGTGGAGCCCTTGCCACTTGCCCACACAGTATAGCCCTTGTCACTTGCATATGCAGTGGAGCCCTTGTCACCTGCATATAGTGTTATGCGTATATCTTATATATGTATATCTGTGCGTGTGCTCAGCCTGTGCTAGGATATGTGTTAAGATATGTGTGTAACTGTGCGTGTGCTAAGATATGTGTATATCTATGTGCGTGTGCTAAGATATGTGCTGGAATATGTGGGTAGCTGTGCGTGTGCAAAGATATGTGCTGAAATATTGTCACTTGCATATGCAGTGCAGCCCTTGTCACCTGCATATATAGTGGAGCCCTTGCCACTTGCATATACAGTGGAGCCCTTGCCACTTGTATATATAGTGGAGCCCTTGCCACTTGCCCACACAGTATAGCCCTTGTCACTTGCATATGCAGTGGAGCCCTTGTCACCTGCATATAGTGTTATGCGTATATCTTATATATGTATATCTGTGCGTGTGCTCAGCCTGTGCTAGGATATGTGTTAAGATATGTGTGTAACTGTGCGTGTGCTAAGATATGTGTATATCTATGTGCGTGTGCTAAGATATGTGCTGGAATATGTGTGTATCTGTGCGTGTGCTAAGATATGTGCCGTAATATTGTCACTTGCATATGCAGTGGAGCCCTTGTCACTTGCACGCACAGTGAAGTCCTTGTCACTTGCATATGCACTATAGCCCTTGCCCCTTGCATATACAGTGGAGCCCTTGCCACTTGCATATACAGTATAGCCCTTGCCCCTTGCATATACAGTGGAGCCCTTGCCACTTGCATATACAGTGGAGCCCTTGTCCCTTGCATATGCACTGGAGCCCTTGTCCCTTGCATATATAGTGGAGCCCTTGCCACTTGCATATGCAGTGGAGCCCTTGCCCCTTGCATACTTGCATATATAGTGGAGCCCTTGTCACTTGCATATGCAGTGGAGCCCTTGTCCCTTGCATATACAGTGGAGCCCTTGCCACTTGCATATGCAGTGGAGCCCTTGTCACTTGCATATATATATGCAGTGGAGCCCTTGTCACTTGCATATACAGTGGAGCCCTTGCCACTTTGCATATGTAGTGGAGCCCTTGTCACTTGCATATACAGTGGAGCCCACTTTACCACTTATATACAGTAGACCCTTGCCACTTGCCCCTTGCAGATGGAGCCCTTGCCACTTGCATATACAGTGGAGCCCTTGCCACTTGCATATACAGTGGAGCCCTTCCCTTACATATATGGAGCCCTTGCCCCTTGCATATACAGTGGAGCCCTTGCCCCTTGCATATACAGTGGAGCCCTTGCCACTTGTATATACAGTGGAGCCCTTCGTCACTTGCATATATAGTGGAGCCCTTGCCACTTGCATATGCTGTGGAGCCCTTGTCACTTGCACGCACAGCAAAGTCCTTGTCACTTGCATATGTAGTGGAGCCCTTGTCACTTGCATATACAGTGGAGCCCTTGCCACTTCTGTGCGTGTCTCCGTGCGTGTGCTAAGATATGTGTTAATTGTGCACCAGGCACTGGTTCCTTGAAGACCATGCGCAAAATTTTCCCGGGTGTGAGTGAGCCCGAGCTCAGGCACAAGTACCTTGAGCTCGGCACCCTTGTCCCTCAACGTCTACGAGAGTTGGGATATAAAGACTTGGGCTTCTTGAGCACAGCAGCCCCACGGCTTTCCATGGCCTTCTTGGAACACGCCAACTGCAAAGCCCAGTCGCCGGGGAAAAACTGGTACCAGGAGGCGCCGAGGAATTGGTCACCAATTTCTAAAGAGCATGTACGGCCTCTCCGGTACACTGCTTTGGGGGCTCTCACCAGGGACGCCCCCTATGTCGAGGACACGGAGTATGCCCTCGAGCTTCTCAAGGTGACTATTCCTACTTGTTTTTGTGGCGCTTTCTTTGACTCTCTTGAATACTTTGGAAGCTTGATTGCCTCTACTGGCGCCTATGTTCCAGGACCCACGGGTAAGGGGAGCTGCGCCTCCATCGTGGCAAGGGCCGTTAAAGAAAGCTTTCCCCACCACGAGACCACCCACCACCACACCAAACTTCCAAGATACAGGGTCTTTGGCATTGTCACTCATGGCATCCACTGGCAACGAGCGTGTACAGCCACTTGAACTTTCCATGGAGGTCGAGGAGCGAGCTGACACCCCGAAAGATTTCATCACCTTGCTTACCAGCATGGCTTCTGCAAACGCAGGCATAGGTGAGACACCCTTCCGGACCGAGTCCACCTCCCTCACAAAGATATGTACACCCTTGCAAGGACACAAGTATCTCACAGTGATAAACATATCTCACAAAGATAAACAGCTAGAGATATTCAAGCCCTTTGTATACGCATACCACACACACAGATACCCTCATGTCTTAGCACAAGCGTAGCACACACGTAGATACACATATCTCAGAGATGGTCAGCCTTAGTACACCACATACCCATGCCACCCCCCCCCCCCCCACACACACACACGCCACAAATATCTCAGAGACACCTGCATATCTCACACAAATATACATAGCCATACACAGAGATACACCTATTCATACTTAGAGATATACATATATATTCATACACACATATCTCACAAGCTATACTTGACTCACAGAGTGTGGGGTAATATTTTGTGTGCAGCACTTGCACGTAGCAACATAGCCACCGAACTCTCGCGAGTGCACACTGCAAGTGCAAAGCTCTTGTCACTACAGTTGGAACTTGCTGGCGCATATGCGAGAGTTCGAGAGCATCTCCCCAATAACAAAGAGTTCAACCAATTTTGGGGGGTCGTCCGTGCTCAAGCACTACAATCTTCGGTAACCCCCTCCCATACACTTACTGTTTATTCCCCCCTCCTCCATTTTGTTGTGTGTGCTTATTTGTGGAGTGTGTTATTTAAATATTAGCACCTGCACACTCGAGTGTACACTCCACATGACGGTAGTGGGGGCATGTTTTTCCCCCTCAGACCACACACTCCAAGGAGTTGGTGCACCTCCTGGACACCACAATATCATCGAAACGTAACCGGAATAAGTGGCTCCGGTTTGGGAAGTATCTACACCTGGTGTCTAAGGAGTTTGCCCAAAACCTCGTGGAGGCGTGCACTTGCCCCATGAGTGAAACCTCAAGAGGGCAATGCTTGGGAGTGGTCTACATCTTGAATTTTCGCTTGAGCGGGGAGCTGTCCTCGCTGGCCTCTCCTGGTGGGCGGCAGGCGATGCTTGAGGCCATAACCTCCCACCGGCGAGAAGGACTCCCCCGCATGACTCGTTGTGTGAGGGACGTGCCCGAGTCGGATGACGAGGAAGTGGAGGACGTGGAGGACGTGGAGGACCCTCCTCCTCTACCAGTAGAGAAGGAGGTGTCAAAGCAGCCACCCACGACACCCCCTTCAAAAGTGGCGACTCGGTCACGGACTCCACGGACTCCACAGTCTTCTTCAAAAAAACCAGAGAAAGGTTAGTCCAGGATTTCTCGTAATGCATGAGGTTCGTGATTGACAACTTGAGTGACAAGTGCAAGTATTTTTGTGTGTGCCACAGGAAAAGTTCATGCTCAAAACTTGGTCACGAGCAAGGTGTTCGAGGCCATGAACACCTTCCAAAACGACACTAACATGTCTGCCCCAGTACCTAGTGCTGATCCACAGGTGGAAACTTTTTCTTCTTTGGCTGCAAACATTTTGTTTGCAATAGGTTCCTACGTAGTACAACCTACTTTGAGGGGTATGAGTTTGTGGTCTATATGTATGCTCAGTTTTCGTTGACTTGCTTTGTTGTTGTGCTTGCAGAAGGAGCCGCTGTATGTGCCACAGCTAATAAAGGACCTCCTGAAAAATGACTCGGAGTATGAGCAGACTCTCAAAGCGCATGGGTCCAATTGGATCACACTAAAGTCCGACCAAGACTTCAGTGAGTTTGGGCTAACCAAGCCCCCCGAGAGCACCGAAGGACACCGAGTACACTGTATTGTGGTATGCACTCCCTCCTAGCTTGCCGTGAGTGTATTAAACTATTGGTCTATGTATATGTATGTATCGTGGGCAAGGCTGGCTAGGTGGCTAACACACTTTTGGTGAAAGGCTTAGTGTGGCTAACACATTTTACTTCGCGAGGTGCAGGTGTATAACCTTTCTGGATGGACACCCCCTCACTCCAAAAGGTTCCCAGACAAGGTTTACGAGGATAAAATGGGCCACTCACATGACCTCAACCTGAAAATAAGGCCAAAATCCAAAGAGGGGCATGAAACCTTCTACCTCTTCTCAGGTGTGCACCTCCTTGTTTTAGCAGCGCTTGCAACCATAAGCACACACACACACTCGAGCGTACAAACCACTGATATATGTCTTCGTCTTTGTCAGGTCATCGGCTCGAGCTTGCACAGTGGCCTTTGCCAGTGGCCCCTTTTCTAGTAACGAGCACCCTTTCCCAATCAGGTAAAGAGTGTGTTAAACAATTCTCTTGTGTACTCTTTTCAATGGCGTCAGCTTTGCCCGCTTACAAGTTCCTTCCCGTGTATTATTTTTTGACTTGTATTGTGTGTTGTTTGTCTTTAGACCCCGTTTTCGAGGAGATACTCCAGTATGCTCGATGCCTTCATTATGCCCCTGTATGGCCCCTCCTCACTGACCGAGGACTATCCAAACAATTTGATGAGATAGACGGGCAGGGTGAGTGCTCTCGTGGTTTCGTGACTGTATGTAATTATGATGTTGCTTGCCTTCTTGCACCACCTTGCTGCGTGTACAAGAAAGCACCCCGTGTGCGTTCTTCCTGCGTGACTCATGGCCGCTGTGTCCTCCAGGAGGTAATCACTATTTCCACAACGGTGGTTCCTTTACCGAATTTGGGGAGATGCTCGAAACTGTGGCCCCCAAGGTACGCGCCAAGGGGGTGCAGCACATCGTGGTAGACATCTGCAACCGACGGTTTTCCACTCACGATGTGATGGACCGGTGCTATGCCACGAGAGCAGCACGGTGTGCTGTACCTCGAGTAGGGGTTTGGTTCAGGTGGGTATCCTTCCAAAGTATGATGTCCTATTTTCATGGTTGTGCGGTACACATATAGTTCCTCCACGTTACCCAGCAATAGCGGAGGGGGGGGTGCCTTGGTCAGGCAACATTTCAAGAAACCCGTCTTCCCGCCGTCCCCAAATGCAGTACCTTCAAGACTGAAGTGGCTCCACGAGCACAACGTGCTCGGCAAGTTGGCTACAGAGTTGAGGACGTCTGTGGCATGGCATGGTCACGAGGCAGGAATCGAGCAAGCCATTGGAGCTTTCGTTGGAAGGGTACAAACCTTGATTTTTTTTTGAGAAATCTTTATCTTTACTTGTGCATATCTCAACACAGCTCGATATATCTTTGTCTGTGAGATATGCTTGCCCTGTGCATAACCCACACACAGGTACATATAGCTTTGTTTGAGAGATATGCAGGCCCTGTGCATACCCCACACACACACTTGGTTAACAGTTGGATTTGTTAACTTGAGGCAGGTGATCTATGGCAGCACCTTCGATGATTTGTGGCTCGACGCCGAGTGGGTAGTGGCAAAGGATGCCGGCATGCCGGAGCTTCCAACACTCGGGGATCTCCTTCTCGCGACAGCTATTAAACGTAGGGTGTTCTAGCACCACAATTGCTAAAATGCGAGCGCCTTTGAGCTTATCCTTGAACCTTACCTGTATACATATAGGTATTTGGAGAAGAAATCCTAAATTCTTTGAGTGGGTGTGTGGTCGTGCAGCCGTGTATACCCTCGACCGAAGCGTGGCGTGGTCTTCCTTCTGTGGCACTCTCTTTGGTTCCATTGGGAACACAGGTGAGGCGGCGCACGCACCACAAAGTCATATGTTTTATATGGCACCGTTGGCTATCACACAAAGATGTCCAGTTGTGTTTGGGAGGTTTTGCACACGCATAGCACACGCATATTGTCACCTGCATATAGTGTTATGCGTATATCTTCTATATGTATATCTGTGCGTGTGCTCAGCCGGTGCTAGGATATGTGTTAAGATATGTGTGTAACTGTGCGTGTGCTAAGATATGTGTATATCTGTGTGCGTGTGCTAAGATATGTGCTGGAATATGTGTGTATCTGTGCGTGTGCTAAGATATGTGCTGTAATATTGTCACTTGCATATGCACTATAGCCCTTGCCCCTTGCACGCACAGTGAAGTCCTTGTCACTTGCATATGTAGTATAGCCCTTGCCCCTTGCATATACAGTGGAGCCCTTGCCACTTGCATATACAGTGGAGCCCTCGCCACTTGCATATGCAGTGGAGCCCTTGTCACTTGCATATGCAGTGGAGCCGTTGCCACTTGCATAATTGCAGTGGAGCCCTTGTCACTTGCATATGCAGTGGAGCCCTTGCCACTTGCATATGCAGTGAAGCCCTTGCCACTTGCATATGCAGTGGAGCCCTTGCCACTTGCATGTGCAGTGGAGCCCTTGCCACTTGCATATGCAGTGGAGCCCTTGCCCCTTGCATATACAGTGGAGCCCTTGCCGCTTGCATATGCAGTGGAGCCCTTGTCACTTGCATATGCAGTGGAGCCCTTGCCACTTGCATATGCAGTGAAGCCCTTGCCACTTGCATGTGCAGTGGAGCCCTTGCCACTTGCATATACAGTGGAGCCCTTGCCACTTGCATATGCAGTGGAGCCCTTGCCACTTGCATATACAGTGGAGCCCTTCGCCACTTGCATATGCAGTGGAGCCCTTGCCACTTGCATATACAGTGGAGCCCTTGTCACTTGCATATACAGTGGAGCCCTTCGCCAATTGCATATATAGTGGAGCCCTCGTCACTTGTATATACAGTGGAGCCCTTGTCACTTGCATATAC
>LGRX02026488.1:0-21427 GCA_001247695.2 Cymbomonas tetramitiformis | reverse complement strand
CAACTCTACACCCCCCTCCAACCGAACGGCCACACGACAAACGACTCTCCCTCCCATGACCTCACAATCATCATCCGCCCCTCCCACGAGCTGCGCACACAGGCTGGGTGTGATCCCATGCGTGCAGAGCTGGCGCGGGTAAACTAGAGGGTGCGCCGCGCATGACGTGCGTGAGCCGAACGCCCGCCAACCCGACCTTGTCTACAACTCTACACCCCCCTCCAACCGAACGGCCACACGACAAACGCCTCTCCCTCCCATGACCTCACATCATCCGCCCCTCCCACGAGCTGCGTACACAGGCTGGGTGTGATCCCATGCGTGCAGAGCTGGCGCGGGTAAACTAGAGGGTGCGCTGCGCATGACGTGCGTGAGCCAAAAGCCCGCCAACCCGACCTTGTCTACAACTCTACACCCCCCTCCAACTGACGACGGCCACACGACAAACGACTCTCCCTCCCATGACCTCACATCATCCGCCCTCCCACGAGCTGCGTACACAGGCTGGGTGTGATCCCATGCGTGCAGAGCTGGCGCGGGTAAACTAGAGGGTGCGCCTGCGCATGACGTGCGTGAGCCGAACGCCCACCAACCCGACCTTGTCTACAACTCTACATCCCCCTCCAATTGACCGGCCACACGACAAACGACTCCCTCCCATGACCTCACATCATCCGCCCCTCCCACGAGCTGCGTACACAGGCTGGGTGTGATCCCATGCGTGCAGAGCTGGCGCGGGTAAACTAGAGGGTGCGCCGCGCATGACGTGCGTGAGCCGAACGCCCACCAACCCGACCCTGTCTACAACTCTACACCCCCCTCCAACTGAACGGCCACACGACGAACAACTCTCCCTCCCATGACCTCACATCATCCGCCCCTCCCACGAGCTGCGTACACAGGCTGGGTGTGATCCCATGCGTGCAGAGCTGGCGCGGGTAAACTAGAGGGTGCGCCGCGCGCATGACGTGCGTGAGCCGAACGCCCACCAACATACATCACGTACGGACCGGCATAACACGACGAGCCAAAAGACATGCCAGTGGTAAACACGCGCACGCTTGGCTACAAGTCGAGCTTGGTCGAAATATGGACACCTTGCCACCATCATAATAAAAAACACTTTCCATAGCTTGATACCATGTGACCCTCATGAGCTTTCTACACCGGTTGGGCACAAGGCCGACGGTACACAAACGCCATGGTTCTAATGGGTACCAGGAATATTGTGCATATTATCCAATTGTTTTCGCGAGCCAATCTGAAGATAGGTATCAAGAGGAGGGATAAAGGCAGTTACAACACTTGTCGCTTGTACACGTGTATATGCAATGCACGTTCTTTATTTTTGTGAAAATCACCTATGCCGCCCAACTATTACACCACGTATAACGAGCACGTGTCTACAACTTACCCACCACCCGACCCTACACCGGTGGCGGATCAAAGACACAATGAATAGCACGACGAGCCAAAAGACATGCCAGTGGTAAACACGCGCACGCTTGGCTACAAGTCGAGCTATTCATTGTGTCTTTGACTGTCCTAGTTCGAAGTCTTTGCTTTTCGTATTCACATTTAAAGATCACGCTAAGAGGGTGCTCTAAAGTCTTGACAACCTACTCAAACAAAAAATTCAAGATTCCTAATAGATCCATGCAATTGTCATCAGAAGGCGAAATGTTGTCACGGGCATCATGGCCACCGTGAATGCTACTATGGCGCGTGCCTAAGGACAACGATTCCTACAAATCAAGTGAGTCGCTAACCACTTGAATAATACGTGACTACGGATTCCTACAAATCAAGTGAGGCGCTGACCACTTGAATAATACGTGACTACGCATGTCAAAAGAACTTCGAAAGCAAAGGAGAAAGAAAGACGCATCGGACACACAAGTGCGATATGGAAGAGCAAGTATGGGGAACACGTCAGTGTACAAATTTCGCAAACTGTTATTGTTTTTCCCTAAAGATGTTACCTTCTCATTATGACTTTCATGAGTGGCTTCAAGAATGCTTGGCACTACATGAGAGATCCACGGTTTTGGCACCGCACAAGTGTTCAGGCATGGCTAGCACAACTTCGGGTGAGTAACACACAAGTTCTCAAAGTTTGAAAGGAGAAGGCTCTCTCCATTCATGCACACATAAAAAATTGTTACTACTAGTTTTTCAAGGGATAACAACTCCATAAAAAGGCTGCAAAGCTTCGATTTCGAAAGAAGGTTCGTTCATCGTCATTCCCTTCCACGAGATGGACACCTTCTGCAAAAATAGATCGTCTACAAAGAGCATGGTCAACAGGTTCGCATGCGTTGCTACATACCTCGAAATCGCGGCAACGACCAACATTCATGAAGGGCACCTGACACCCCAAACAAAAGCTTTCAGCTTTCGCCTCCAAACAAAAGGGGTACGAGAAAGATAGCGCACCTTTAATGTGTGGCACCTCGGACTTGCACCGAGATCTCCAAACCAAGATGGTTTGGTGCTCTACCTTTGAGCTAGTGCCACAAAATTCTGTTGGGTTTGAAGATTTTCTGTACCCAAGTAAGGTGGGGTTCCTAGGTGACAACACATCTTTTCAAAGAAAAACTCAAACGCAAATGTAAAAGGTACCAGATGTCCTAATTTTTCACGGGGAACTTCGTCGTGAAGTTAGAATTCACGTCCGGTCAACCGTCGTTCCGGAAAACGCACCTCTGCAAAAACTGTGACCAAAGGCATGACCTACCCAAGGGAATACGCAACTTTCGGAAAAAATGTCCGATGAACGCAAATGAAAACGCAATTCGGGGTAGTTCTTCGCAAGGAAAGCGCCTGTTGCGTCACAATTGCCGGCAGGTTTCTCGTTTTCCCGCCAGCAAAAGGTCTGCGAATCTTGGCAGAAAATAAAAGAAGGCTTTCGCCTCCAAACAAAAGGGGTACGAGAAAGATAGCGCACCTTTAATGTGTGGCACCTCGGACTTGCACCGAGATCTCCAAACCAAGATGGTTTGGTGCTCTACCTTTGAGCTAGTGCCACAAAATTCTGTTGGGTTTGAAGATTTTCTGTACCCAAGTAAGGTAACAGCCGGTAGGGCTACGAGTGTAATCTGTTCCAAACCTGCAAGGTCCTTTGCCTCTTCGAGGGAGGACCGCTGTCTCCCGTTTTCTCCATTGCATTTTCTTTTTTTTAACTCTCTTGCGAGAGTCAACCGCTCGTTTTCAAATCGTAAAGAACTTCAAGTCAAACACGACTTGGTGTGGAGCAGGCAACAGGCGGGATATCTCGCCTTGCATATCATCATCGTGCGCAATCGATCGCAAGCGCCATCGACTCGTCGTGATGACGGCCATGGCCATGCATGCGATTTCGCTATCTTATTATCTTAGTTTATATTTATGCACTCATCACCTGCTTGCCATGGAATTTCTATCATTTATACCGCGACTGTATGCCTTCCCCCATGTTCTCGCAATTTATACACATCGATTAGCCTTTCTTTAAATTTATACAAGCGTTTAGGCTCTCGATCTCAGATTCTCGCCTGTCTTCGCGGCTTTTAGGGACACCAAATCCTAATTACCCAGCTTTAGGGGGCATTTTGGCACTTTAGGACCATTCTCGATTTTTTTAGGAAAACTTAGTGAATTTTAGTAAGAATCCTTGTTCAAGTGTAAAGGCGATGAAGTAAAACAGTCAGAGGCAGCAATGTACATGTCGGACACTGTACCCTTGGGTCTCCATTTTACGGGTTGCGCGCCAGGGCAAATGAATTTATCGATTGCCAGCATAATGCCTAAGAAGCGAGGATGCTCTGCAGCACACTAACCAGATTCTGTCATGAAGAGTACATACATTTTGAATACGTACATTGAACAGTTACGAATGGAAAATATCGATACCTTTGGCGTCCTTCGGGGCGATATCGATACACGTCTTGAACCATCGTTCAACATCGGTCATCTCGATGCCATGGCCAGGTTCAGGGATTTCAGGGTGACCAAATGACAATGATACTTTGTCGATGATGACTCCCGCTAAGAGGTGATTAGGTACTGAAAAGAACGAATGAATTCGAAAGGCTGAATTAGAAAAGATAAGCAGAAGATAAATAAGACCTGAATTAGAAGGAGAAGGAAAACGAAGGGAAGAATGAGAGAAAATACATACTGACCATTTTTTCCTTTCATGGGCTTTACGTTACTCTTCTGCAGAGTTTGGGCAAAGTCCACGAACGGGCAGCAATCCAGAGCCTCTTGATCAGCGACCACGAGTGCAAAAGGTTCGAAATCATCGTCCACTGCATTGGACTGTGGGTCCCCTTTGCGGAACATGCCATGAATCACAAGCATCGACTCGCCGACAAGACTGTCACTGGGCCTTGGAGTCTTGAGGAGTGGGTACTTGTAATTTTTTGGGATGATGCTGATGCTCCACCATCCCAGACAATATGCACCCCATGTTGGCGAATGCATATCTGCAAGGACCGGAACCCTGTACGTCTGATTATCACAAAGCAGCCGGGCAAAGGAAGTCGCGTCATCCGAATCCGAATCCTCTCCGCAAGAACTCATAACCCTGTATGTCACCATGCACAAAACACAAATTAAGAAACATAAATCATGAATGATATAAATATAACACGGCCCTGCTACCTAAACCCGCCCTGGAGGTTTAGCAGACTAACATGTTCAAGGTTTGATATGAAATAATATCATATCATATTGAGGAAGTGAGCAACAAAAAAATATCAATATACAACATCATATAATATCTTTAGTATATTCATCTCTAAGCAATGGAATTATAACACACTATTCGATGGAAATGATATTCTCATGTGAAAATGATATTGCCTTATTTACCTCATGATAGGATTAAAAAGCCGCATTTTAACAGTCAAGAACATGCAAGTGCAGGTTGTGCATTAGATTTAATGGTTTTTATGGTACAAAATTGAGGTCAAATGCACTTTTTCGAAATCTAGGAGGAGTGAAAACACAAAGAACTTTTGACTCAGAATCTATATACACGTTATACACATATTATTTACATGTTTTTTTTTCGTCTTGCTTTACGCGTCCACTTCAGGTGCTACCGCTACCGCTACGCAATTATCAAAAGCTTCGTCTTCATCGGAATCATCCGATTCATTCAAGTCACCTAGGTCCTTGCGCGTGCGTTTGGATTGTTGTGCAAGCAAAGCGACGACTATCTGCGCGTATTGCTCGTTCGGTATACTCCGTTCGGGGTCATTCGCATCCACATTCCATGCCAGCACTATTTCATTCTTATCGAAAGTCTCAGTAGACGGTCGGTGCCCCGGTGGCGCTGCGAAAGCTCCTGGGTGACTCGCAAGCTGCTTGCCGAGGTGCTTCTTCTTGGTGCCGGTGTGATTTTTGGGTTGGAAATAGCGATATAGCAGCTGTTGAGTTGACGGATAGCGCGCCTCCACCTTCACCAAGTACAACGGATCCGACCATTCGCTTCGCCTCAGTTGTACGCGGAAAGCGAACTTGTCGTTTTCAGATTCCACCGCGAGAGCCACTGCAAAGCTGCCGACTGTCATCTGGCCGTAGGTGACCTCCCACTGGGCGTTGTCCACGTACTGCTCTGCTCGCTTTTGGGCTCGACCTTGGTGTTTCCGTTTACCGTTGTACACTTCTATCGGCGCTCGATCAATTCGGCGTTGGATGCGCACCGGTATAGCGGGGACGGCGGCAGCCCCGGCAGCTTCTATCGCCAACGCGGGCGCCTCTATCAGTCGAACCATGGTGGCATTGCGCTCGATGGCGATTTTCTCAGGATGCTGGAAGGGTATCGCGGGCGCTTGACATTCTCCACCAGCAGTTAGGTGGCGCTGTTTCTCGATGACATCCTCGCGCCAAAACTTTTCGTGCACGTCCGTGAGCTTTGTGCCCAAAATGCCCTTCAACGCCTGTAAGGTATGCTCAAGCTTTTCGATGCCTTCTTCGGTAAAAGGAATCGGCTTGATGTATCCAGGCCCCGCGACAGGGGGTGTAGAAACAAGCTTTGGCAATGGAGTCTCGGGTAACCATTTGGGTGAAATTGAATACTGTTTGTACTGCATGCCCACTTCGCCGTGCTCGTTCTTCTTGAACTTGAAAGCCTGCTGTGCCAAAATATTGTGGCAATCGAAGACGTGACCATCAAACCAAGAGCTGAAGTCGAAGATCTTCTCGGTG
This sequence comes from Cymbomonas tetramitiformis, assembly GCA_001247695.2. Taxonomy (NCBI): domain Eukaryota; kingdom Viridiplantae; phylum Chlorophyta; class Pyramimonadophyceae; order Pyramimonadales; family Pyramimonadaceae; genus Cymbomonas; species Cymbomonas tetramitiformis. The sequence goes on along the minus strand of LGRX02026488.1, from coordinate 15,232 downwards.
TGCTCGCACGTTACACCATCCGTAAAGCATTCTTGTGCGACCTCTATCATCTCGTCGAGCGTCCAAGCTTGCTTGCGTCGTAGACGCACGGAGAAGCGTGAAAACATCTGGTCAATGTTCTCGTGCGTATGTCCCACCAACAGAAAGTTGAGTTTCACCTTGCGGAAGACGTCCGTGTGAACCAGCCAAGCTGCGTATGCCAACATCAACTTGCTCTTGTTGGTGCTCACATTGTCAAGCTGTGCATACAATACTTCCGGCATCGGGTATGAATTTTCCCCGTCCCCGTTGCGTCGATGCTCTTGAATGCGGAGGATATCCCGGTGCAAAACGTTGATAAGGAAGTTCGCATCGTCCTTGAAGTTGGCGTACTTGAAATCCATGAAGCGGCCCACGTTCTCGATCATGCTCCCCATGTTGTGCACGTCAAGGAAGTCCTTAGAGTCCAGATGTTTAGGGATACGTCGAAAGTGTGGCAGTCGGGTGGTCCACTGCGTCATGCCATCGATGATCACCGAGGCATACTTATCAAGTTTTGTTCATGGCAATGCTCTTGGTCATATTCGCTTTACGACCATGTTTGTAGAACTTCTGGCGCTCCGCTCGTGCGATTGCATGATGTTTGTTGAGAGGCCCGTTGTATTGCGCTGTGCAAGATACACAAATTCGGGTCAGTGAACAATTTACATAAGCATATAAACACATCACAAAGCTATTCAAGAATTTTCACCTTTTTGAGATTTAGTTAAGCCTTCCTTCAATAACTTGAAGGACGCGCAAACATCGCAGTGAGAAAATCGGTTCACCGATGGAATCTTGAGCCAAGAGCTGCAATCTTCGTCAAATACTTTGTAGAAGTAATTGAGAAAGATCTTTTTGCTCTCCTCATTCTCACGCAAGCCCTCGATGTACTCGTCCCACAGCTCTTCGATGGTCAAACCATCCGAAAGGTGAATCTCGGCTTTGTCAGGTTGGGGTTGTCCGTATTCGTCGGCGTATTTCTTGATCCATGCGACCACCGACTCGCGTTTCATGGAAATCTTGTGGTTGTCCTCCTCGTACGTCAATCCATGAACAAACGTGTGTCGGCCCTCGAGCACGCGTGTCCGACAGTCGTGAAGATACCCGTAGCTGATGCCGTAAGCCATATAGTAGAACTTAAAGCACACCTGTTACAAAACAAAAGACACCGTCACTCAAAAATTATTAACAAATTATCCAAGGAAACGCATAAGGGTTTTTATAGGTTGGCTGGATCTAAGACGCTTGGGAGACAACCCCAGCACTGCACGTCTGCAGGCGGGACGGCCGTCGCGTGCTCGTCAGCACTCTCCGCCACGCCTTAAATCTGCGCAACCTACACCCTTAGTGGGAATCGAACCCACGAGTGCGAGGTTCATAGCCTAGCGCCGTACCAACTCGACCAACGTCGCGAATGTACTTTATGAAATTCATTTAGAAATTTGTGATACAATATTCCACATTCCTGTGATGAACAAGATTACACAATCTATCACAAGGTCCAAGAAAAATTTCGCTTTGACCAGAGGCCGTTCATTAGCTAATAATGAACGGTTCCCGTAGCCAAAGTGTCTATGTGCGAGTCGCGCTTTGGCTAGCGGCCGTTCATTAGCTAATGAACGGTTCCCGCAGCCAAAGTGTCTATGTCAAGGTATGGTTTGCCGGAGGTCAACATTAGCATAAAAATTTGCAGATCTAGATCTCGAGATATATGTGTTTTTAGTTGGTGCTTAAGTATGGTTAAGTATGGGAGATCGCTGAACGGTATCGACCATAACTTCTTCATGCCTTAACCACTTGACTCCCCGAAGCGCATAATATGTTTAGATAGGTTCAGCCAACCTATTTATCAAATAATTTTTTTTTCAAATTTTTATGCTAATGTTGACCTCCGGCAAACCATACCTTGATGTGTGAGTCGCGCTTTGGCCAGAGGCCGTTCATTAGCTAATGAACGGTTCCCGCAGCCAAAGTGTCTATGTGTGAGTCGCGCTTTGGCCAGAGACCGTTCATTAGCTAATGAACGGTTCCCGCAGCCAAAGTGTCTATGTGTGAGTCGCGCTTTGGCCAGAGGCCGTTCATTAGCTAATGAACGGTTCCCGCAGCCAAAGTGTCTATGTGTGAGTCGCGCTTTGGCCAGAGGCCGTTCATTAGCTAATGAACGGTTCCCGCAGCCAAAGTGTCTATGTGCGAGTCGCGCTTTGGCCAGAGGCCGTTCATTAGCTAATGAACGAGTTCAAAAATAAACATACCTGCTTCTTGGCCAAAAAGTATTTGAAGTCGAATTTGTCTTCAGATCGAAAGCTGTTTTTTAGCAAGTCCTTCACGAAGTATTCCTTCCTATCTTTTTGCGACATGCTGAAAATGTTTTCGCGAAAAGACTTAATATCTGCCGATGAGAAAGATAGACAGCAATGCGACTTGCAATTGCACTTAATGGTTTCTGCCATTGATATACTGTCAGCCTGCAAACGTCGCTGCTTGATACTAATTACGCCTGTATATTTCTTCTTGCGCATGTCGGATTCGTACGGTTTGCGCACAACAATCTGCTTGTTTACTTCACCGTTTAAACACCGAAGAGGGTCTTCATCAAGGCTCTATATCGATATTTCCGATAACCGATACTATCGATATATCGTACTTATCGTCGATTATCGGATTGCAATATCAAACTATCGATTGTTTAGGTTTCAGTGTTCCATAATTAAGTTATAACAAAATGTGTGTAAATGCCCAAACAATCGATTATTTATCGATTGTGCCGATTATCGATACCGTTTTTCGGATATCGGATTATATCGATACTGAAAAATCAAACCGATATAGAGCCCTGGTCTTCATCAAGCAAGTCTAAACTTGTCTCTGAAAATTCTGTATCAAGTCTGCTTTTTATCTCTTTTAAGACAATTTCGCGCAAAGCGCGTGTCCCGGAAACGCGTGAAGAATTAGAGCTAACTTCCGATCTAGACGTCAAAGGCGCGTTCCAAAGGACCATTTGTGTATTTGCGCTCGGGGCTATGCTTGGAATTGGCTCATGATCAAAGAAGTCAGCCCCTATTTCCATAGAATCTTCAATAACTATTCCCGGGCACGGTTTGCAGATAATCTCGCAACCCTCATCAAAATGAATAGAAAACATATTTTCGTCAAAATTAGCCGTCATTAGCTTATGAAGCCGTTTATTACGTTCTGAAAATGATATGGACTTGCGAGTCAACGGAGGATTTCTATCTTTTTGGATCGATCGATTCTCGATTTCAGCGCAAATGACACCAGGATATCTTCAAATCATATCCTTGATCTGAACAGACCGAATCAGGAAGCGACAGCAAATGTCATGTCTGACAAAAATTGTCATCGATATTTGACATGTCATTTTTAGCCGACAGAAATGACTTACAATATTTTGCTAAAGTTACATCACTTTTTCAAAGTTCCTTCACACACACCCCTTTCACAGTTGACAGCCAATTTCTCTCATTTCAGTATGGCGACAGCAGAAACATTTCAAGCACTGAGGGGACATTATGTTTTCCACCAATATCTCCGCAAGAGCTGGAGCATTGTTAGAACGCTCCAAACCGACAGTCCTGCAGACACCCTGCAGTTGATAATCCACTCAGATGACCCGAAAGAGGAGGCTGAAGAAATGTTTTACAATTTTCCCCAAAACACCCCTACGACTGTAAATACAGACGGTACCCTTCAATCGGAAAAACGCGTAGCGTATAATATAATCGAAGGCCAGACTCCAATTTTGTATTTCGTCATTCTTAGGAACAACAACCTGACTATAATCGAACTGGACAGCGCAAACTTTGAGGAAGCCCTGAGCCTTCCGAAGCACACAAATCGGCTTGCAGCTTATCAAAGTTTCAAAAGGAGGGCAGAAGAAGAAGGGAAAAGCAAGGAATTGTTTCTAGCGAGCTATGTAAACGCGGCGTGGAAAGCGTCGATTACCGCTCCTTTCTGGCAAAACAAGAGGCCAGAGCCAAGGATGGATGACCTTGGCAGTGGTGGCGAAATACCTGTTGTACAGGCTACGGTACGTCCCTTTCGCGCCTTGAGCCTGTACCGGGGCGGAAGGCGTTCATTAGCTAATGAACGCTTTCTGCCTCGAAACGCGCGCCTTGAGCCTGTCCCTGGGCGGAAGGCGCTCATTGGCTAATGAACGCTTTCCGCCTCGAAACGCGCGCCTTGAGCCTGTACCGGGGCGGAAGGCGTTCATTAGTTAATGAACGCTTTCCGCCTCGAAACGCGCGCCTTGAGCCTGTACCGGGGCGGAAGGCGTTCATTAGCTAATGAACGCTTTCCGCCTCGAAACGCGCGCCTTGAGCCTGTACCGGGGCGGAAGGCGTTCATTAGCTAATGAACGCTTTCCGCCTCGAAACGCGCGCCTTGAGCCTGTACCGGGGTGGAAGGCGTTCATTAGCTAATGAACGCTTTCCGCCTCGAAACGCGCGCCTTGAGCCTGTCCCTGGGCGGAAGGCGTTCATTAGCTAATGAACGCGTTTCGCCTCGAAACGCGCGCCTTGAGCCTGTACCGGGGCGGAAGGCGTTCATTAGCTAATGAACGCGTTATCCGCCTCGAAACGCGCGCCTTGAGCCTGTCCCTGGAGGGAAGGCGTTCATTAGCTAATGAACAGTTTCGTCTTGTCCCAGGCTGCCAGGAGAACGGCAGTGGAGCTTGCTGCCCAACGCGCCCTTCAAGGACCTGGTGGCTCCAGAGCGTTTACTGGAGCGGGCGCTAATGTGGATATGTCTCAAGTGGCCACCCCATCTGAGGCAAGGAAGGCAGCCGAGGAGGCTGCACATGGGTGGCACGCTAAGCTGAAAGTGGAGCATGCAGCAAAGTTAGAATATGAGGAGAAAGCTGAGCTGTGCAAGAAAATCGAGATGGAGCACCGGTGGCCGAATCCGATGTCGAAAGACGAGGCGGCGGAGCAAGGGAGTGTGTTTCGTCTCCCCATTGAATGCCTGTACCACGCGAAGGGGTACGAGGCCTGCCGGGATCAAGAGAGGGGCTGGGTGAACGAGATCAAGTCCGGCAGGAAGGAGAACCCGTGGGCCCCTTTCAATGCGGGTCTCGTTGCGATCGACGATGTCAAAACCCGTGCCGAATTCTCCCTGAAAAAAGCTCTGAAGGGAGAATACAGAGGCAAGGTTTTTGGGCACCAGCACTGTTATCAAGCCACCGACGAGTGTCACGAGGAAATCCCGTTGGAGGTAGCTTTCCAGTCCTTCGAGAGCAAGATCTACATCGGTCTCACGCCTGACATGATTCGGTTCTTAGGCGAGATGCAGAACCAGATCGATCAGAAGCAGAAAGGCAAAGACAGCACTCAGTTCATGCAAGGGCTCCGTTCGAACCTTTTCGAAAAGCATGGGGTCGTGTACACCGTTTACCGAGAAGCGTTGATCTCCGAGTTCGTCGCCAGCGTCCCCGAGGACACCGAAGGGGGTATCCCTTATCAACCTGGGCGGTACCAGGCCGGAGGGCTGGTGGAAAAAATGGTGAGATACGAATCAGAGCATGGATTTGCAATCCCGGATCCCGTGAAATTTCCCAAGGGATTCCAGTACATCGAGAAGCGGGAGACGTTTGAGCACGAGGGAAACCCTGAGGCAGACCCTGAGGTAGAGCTGACGGTGACGGTGCTGCACGATGACATCAACGCTCACCTCGATCGGGTCACAGATTGGTACCCCGTAATGTCTCACTTGAACCAGTCGATGGAGACGCATGTGAAGCAAGTAGCGATGTCCAAGCATTCTGTGTTCGGCAGCACGCAAATCAACCACTACTTCATGCACTGGACCGTTGTCAATTTCCGGCCGCAGACGTGGGACCTCTGCGTTAGCATCATGGAGGCTTACAGAAGGTTTGACCTGAAGGGCATGAAAAACCCTTTGGCTTCGAAGACCAAAAAGCGCAAGGCCTCATCTTCGCCCGCTAGCGGACCCTCCAAGAAAGCTGGCAAAAAGGCCACCTCCAACCGACAGGTAAATTATTTTTTGCTTCTGCTTCAAACAGTGTTCTCCCTCCCAAAGCACCATTTTCTATATTTTAAGACATGCTAAAAATGTTTTTTTTTACTTACAGATGGTAGACGAGGTGCAACGAGGAGGCGGGGACCACGGAGCGGGCTCGTCTAGAGGGGCAGGCATTTTGGTGGAAGAAGCTCAGTTTCTCCACAATGCCAAATCCATGGGTATGACGTTCTGGATTAACTTGGGCGGCTTGGCGGGGGATGCGGAGTTCGACAAGGCGGACACGTATCTGCGCCTGATTATTGACAAGGAGATCTCAATAAAAGAGGGGGACAATATGATAAGCCAGTTCAAGAAGGAACGCATGGTGCAGAAGCACTTGGTGTCCGCGGCGGGATTGCAAACCTGGGACGAATTCAAGGACGAGTTCACCCCCTACTGGAGCTCCCACCAAGAGAAAATCGAGTCGTTGATCGGCTGCTTACCTTCAACTCAGGGGGGAGCGCGCCGGGGGGGTCTGGGGAAGTTCCGCTAGCGATCTTCAATTACGTCGAGAACGCGCGGGCAAATCTCAAAGAAGCGCAGGCGCCAAGCGCGGCTCACATCCTAGGCTTGCAACAGATCGAGGTGAAAGTCGACATCAAACTCTATCGGGAGGCGCGGACTGACGGGCCGCAGCCTAAGGTTGCAGGAGAGGCAGGCCTGGAGGACGACGAGCCCACACATCAGACGGACGTGCCGATGCTCCCTCGTTGGAAGATCGTCAAGGGCAGCATGAACAATTTGAAGGACATCCCGAGATTGCCCTTCACGGGGACGGTCATCGACTGCAATTACGCCCTTGCTTGACAAGGAGAAGACTCCCGACGCGATGACCAAGGAGGAGGTGCAACCGTTCCTGGAGTCTTTCAACGCCAAGACCACCGCCCCGGCATGGACAGTCGCTATCTTTTGCGGTTTCGTCCAACAAAACGATTTCCTGGAGGTGATTGACAATTACTGCTCCGGCCGCGCGGAGCGGTTCTTCCGGCACAAGCAGAACGTGTACATGAACCCCAACAAGTCCGTACGCTACAATGGCGTTGAATGTGGCGTCCTGGGGTACCATGTAAAGAGCGATGCCCAGGGGGAGTCTTCTAAAAAGCCGGAGTGGATGTTCAACTTTGATTTTGGGGACGGTGAACGTCTGAGCCGCGCGTCACTTTTGCGCGGCTTCCCGGTTGTGCACCAGCTGTACAAACGCGACGGCAAAGTCGTGAATAACCATCAGAAACCCCTAGCACTGTTGATGGAGCTGATCCAGTGCCACATGCTCGGTGACAATCCGGGCAAGGTGGATGAGAACGGCCATCCACTCAACTAACGATGGAATCGCCGAAATGAGACTGGAACCGGCGAATGAGACTCAAATGAGACAGGGTATTTTTTTGCGGAATTTTGGTTCCAGGGGCCATATAGATGTGGTATCCATGATAAAAAACGATGTTAAGAAATTTTGATTTTACAGCCGAAAAACAGCCAAAAACACTCCACGAAGGCTGAAAAGTTGGGATATCTGAATTTTGTTTAAAAGACAAGATTATTGCGATACCCACATATTTTGAAGTTGAAAATATGATATAATAACAAGGTAAGTTGAAAATTTATGAAAAGACCATGCATACTCCTTGCTTAGAATGTTTATTGGGGTATTTTTGTGTCACGTGAAGCCGCGACACACTGAAAATAAGTGAAAATTGACTATAACACGGGATAACGGTGTTGTAGGCTCAAACTTATCTTAATTAAGAATGTTCAAAACAAAAGACATAAAAAAACTTCATAGGGCAATGCTCCACAGCTGCGGGATGGCTCATTTTTAGCCAGTTCAGCTGAAATGGCTTAGGGTTTGAAGCGGGAGTGCAAGTCATGCCTTGAACTGTGATGAATGATGAAAATGCAAAGTATCCCTACTGTTCACAAGTTTCAAATATGGTCAAGAACCAAAAAAACACCACCAACAATACGTGGGATTGAAGCATATTCGCAATTACTATTTACACGCACGAGCATTACTCAGGGTTTGAGTGCAGGCTAGCCTAAGAGATGGGCGCTGGTACTTCCCCCATAAAAGTGCTGTACATCCGCACCACCGCCTGTGCATACAGTGCGTCGGCGGTGCTGCCCGACTCCCCCTGGAAGGAAGCAAGGGCTTTAAGCTCCTCCAACCTGATGCTTGCGTCGAGGGCGGCGGTTGTGCTCTGCTCCTTCAAAGCAATGACGAGCTTCTGTGCCTCTACCCCGGCCGCTCTTTGCCTGTCAGGTACCAGCCTTGGCTGTCCCACAGGCACTCCTGGTGTACCTTGGGCGTCCAACGCCACGGGCATCGGCTGCTGCGATGAGCCCTGAAGACCTCGGAGAGGGCCAGCTTGGCCTCCGGGCATCAAAGCCTGCGAAAAGCCCCATTAGAGATGGTCAGTAGTGTGCCAGGTTTCGGAACTCCGAGGGACATAAATAGAAAAAACAAAACAATATAAAAACGTTATATTCTAAACAAGAAGGAAACCTTACCGAGATGAGCTGCATGGCGATCTCCTGGGTGTACCTCTCGCTGTTCTTATGGCTTTCCCGTTCGATGGCCATCTGCTCCTTCAGATCCTGGACGGCTTTCTGTGACTGTTCGTTGAGGGCGTTTTTGAACGTGTCGATCGTCTTGTTGGAAGCCTCGGAGAGTTGCTGCTGAGCAACGACGTGTTTGTCCGTCAGCTGCACCTGATGCTGCAGGTGCTTGTTCTCAATGGCATCTTGCCTTTGCAACAGCGCTGCTTGGAGCTCCTTGGCCTCCTGGTTGCGTTCGTCCTGGTCTTTGCGCAATTCCTGCTCCCGAAGCCTTGCTTGCTTCCCCTGCTCCTCCAAGGCCTTCTTACTCTCCAACTTCGACTCCTCCAGAGCCTTCTGAAGGCGCTCGTTTTCCTTGGCAAGGTTGGCAACCTCAATCTCGGACTGGTCACGAGCACGTTTCAACTCTTCAAGGTTTTGTCTGTCGGCGTCGGAGTCGGTGTTCCTGGCATTAGCGTTCCGCACGCTTTCGGACGTCAGCCTCAAGAACAGGTCCGCCATGTACTTCTTCATCTTGGCGTCCTGTGAGCATGTGCAGGTTTGTCAGTCAACAGTCTGGTCAAAACTTAATCAATACACCAAAATAGGGAAAAGGGGGCCATAAGTACCATGTCCTGGACCTTCTCCTTTTTGGAAAGAGGTCTGTCTCGCCGCTTTGGGAGGTCATCCTCTTCCTCAGACTGGCTTTCTTGAACGATGCTCTGAGAAGGCTCCTGCACTTCGTTTTGCACCCCAAAGGAACCGTGCAGTACTTCTTCAAGGTCCAACTCAGGCTCGTTGGTCTTTTCGCTGTCCGTAAGGTCCAGTTTTTGCCGTAAGGTCACCGGCGGCCGACAAGAGGAAGTCCGTTTCCTTTTGGTATCTGCTGCTGGCTTTGGTGGCGATGACAGCTTTCGTTTCCTCGTGCCACTGCCCAAATCATCGCCAACAGCTCCGCTTGCACCCTTCCCCTTGGCCTCGCCAACAGCTCCGCTTGCACCCTTCCCCTTGGCCTCGCCAACAGCTCCACTTGCACCCTTCCCCTTGGCCTTGGAAACTGCTTTCCGATTCCCCTTCGAGTTCTTGCTACCTTCACCAGCATGGTTGCCGGGTACTTTCTGCTTCGCGTAAGGAGTACTGTCCGAGAGCTGCATCGGTGCACCACTTGACATGACAAATGCCGTCACCGTCCCCACCAAACGGAAGGTGAGCCCCGCTGAGAAGTTGGAGGAGGCGAGAGTCCAGTAGTTGGTGTCGCCAACCTTTGCCGCTGTCCTCGCCCCACCTGGCTGCTCCGAGCGCCTCTGCTCCTCGGCCGCGATCTTTTCCCAGGCAAAAGCCAATACCTGCTTAAAGCCTTGATACCTCTCGGCCTCCTCGGCTATTTCCCCATCGGCAAAGGGCAGCTTCGTGGGTAACGTGTCGAGGTCGCCGTCTGCATAATCGGGCAGGCGGATGTCGTGGGCGTAGACCTTGTTGCTCTGCAGCTGAAGAAACGGGTATCTGTCGCAAAAGTGCTCCTCCCGCTTGAGCGTGACATGTCGGTTCTGAAGGAGAGGGGTTTGAAACATGACGTATTCGGCCGTGTTCCCGGAATGCTTCTCGCTCAACAAAGTGGCATGCCACTGACCCGAGCTGCCTTGGCTCAAGTTGGCGCAAACGAACCGGATTGTGGCGCCGTCTAGATCAAGACCAGCCTCCTGCCCAAGGTCCATCACTGTTTCTACTTGCATGCCCTGTACCAAGGGCATGCGATACGTAAGTTTCTTCTCCCGGGTGAACTGGGCCTCGAGGTAGACGTACACCTGTAGAAGCCACCATTTCGAAATAAAGGAAAGTTACAGGCCAAATAAAAGCAAACAATGTGGTTTTCAAAGGCAGGCCGGTCGCTTACCGGCTGTTTGCCGTTCACCAAACGCGGCACCAACTCCGTTCGCGCGTTCTTGACGTTGGTACGATGCACTTTGGCGTTCGAACTATCTTCCTGCGCCATCTCGTCGAAGGAAAGATATTCGGGGTCATCCGCAGATGGACCCCGTACGACTTGAAAGTCGACCGCTGCTCGAACATCTTCATCCTCACGGAACACGAAGGTGATGTCCTTCACGTCCCCGTGCTGGCAGGTCAGGTACGCGATTGCATCCCCAAAGGTGGGGAAGACACCTGGATTGCCTGGTTTTCGTAGGTTGAAGATCACCACGCGATCCGCAACCGCATGCCCGGACGCAGGAGGCGTCCAGATCTGCTTGAGCCACGCCAGTCCCACTAACAGAGGCAACCCTAGGCTGTTGACCTCCTCAAACTCAAGCAGAAACAATTTTCTACCCTCCCTTGCCTTCGACCTAGGCTGCTCCAAGACGGCTTCGTCATCCTCGTCGACCTGGTGGGGTGCGTCCACGATGACGCGTGTGTCCTCCTCCCCGGGTTGGGGCCCGTACCGCTCCTGGCACAACGTCAGCATATTACTGACGATGTTTTTTTCGTCCGCCTTGTATAGTTCGCTTTCAAAAACATTATATTTGGACCCGTCCTCCAAGCATTTCAGCAGGAGCTCTTTCCCACAGCCATTTTCCAGTCCGAAGTCTGCATGTATGATTACGGGCTTGCCGTCCCCATCCTTCAGACCGCCCTGGTCCAAGCACTGCCCCAAAAGCACGTACTCCCACCCATCGGCCGTGACCTTTACCAGCTCCTGGCAGGTGATCAGACCCAGCGAAACAAGGTCCACGCTGAACGCATCTAATTCAGCGTGGACCTGCAACTGATCCAAGGGGTTGCCGTCCTCCTCGAAAGGCAACAAATCCTTTGCGGCTTGCATCTCTTCTGCGAGGTTTTGCGCCGCATGTGCTTCTTCTGCTGTAACCGGAGGATCGGGTGCTTTTTTTGCGGGGCTGGGAGAGGCATTACCACCAGAACCAACACAATATTCCTCCATTTTTTCAGTTACCCTTAAAATTGAGTCATCTGTAAAAAGCTTATTCTCTAGAATGTGTTTCCACAAGGGGCCTTTTAATTCGTAGTTATCCCATGTTAGAATAATTTCGCTCACATCTGCCGCATCGTCATAAGGAACGATACACTTGCCCTCGTTTTTGAGCTGAGTTTCTAATATCTTCTCCAAATCGGGAAGGGCCCTATCCAACAGTTCTTGTACGGAAGTTAAACCCATTATTGTTGAACACGAAAGTGCAGAATATAAAGTGAAATCTTGCGGTTTTTCGTCACCGGTACCCAGACAATAAATTGTTTAAAAACTACCTGGGCACCGGTGACGAAAAACCGCAAGATTGTGTCAAGGTGGTAACAATCTACCAAAGTCCTCGACGAATTCTGAGAATTCGTCGAGCGGGGCATCAGCGCCCGTGACGAATTCTGAGAATTCGTCGAGCGGGGCCCCAGCGCCCGTGACGAATTCTGAGAATTCGTCGAGCGGGGCCCCAGCGCCCGTGACGAATTCTGAGAATTCGTCGAGCGGGGCCCCAGCGCCCGTGACGAATTCTGAGAATTCGTCGAGCGGGGCCCCAGCGCCCGTGACGAATTCTGAGAATTCGTCGAGCGGGGCCCCAGCGCCCGTGACGAATTCTGAGAATTCGTCGAGCGGGGCATCAGCGCCCGTGACGAATTCTGAGAATTCGTCGAGCGGGGCCCCAGCGCCCGTGACGAATTCTGAGAATTCGTCGAGCGGGGCCCCAGCGCCCGTGACGAATTCTGAGAATTCGTCGAGCGGGGCATCAGCGCCCGTGACGAATTCTGAGAATTCGTCGAGCGGGGCATCAGCGCCCGTGACGAATTCTGAGAATTCGTCGAGCGGGGCCCCAGCGCCCGTGACGAATTCTGAGAATTCGTCGAGCGGGGCCCCAGCGCCCGTGACGAATTCTGAGAATTCGTCGAGCGGGGCCCCAGCGCCCGTGACGAATTCTGAGAATTCGTCGAGCGGGGCATCAGCGCCCGTGACGAATTCTGAGAATTCGTCGAGCGGGGCCCCAGCGCCCGTGACGAATTCTGAGAATTCGTCGAGCGGGGCCCCAGCGCCCGTGACGAATTCTCAGAATTCGTCAAGGGCTCTGCGGCCCTGAAAGAATTCCTGAACAATTCGTCACCAATGTCACGAAACAGAAACACCTAAAGCGGTTTACCCGACTCAGGTAAGTATTTTTTGTTCTGCTCAAAACATGGAGTCCCGCAAAAAGAGACCCTCCAGAAAGCAGCTTGACAAAAACAGCGAAACAATATCGCCACGTTTTGCTCGGCTGAATATTCATGCGGATGCTCTGAGAGATGCGATCGTCAGTTTGCGTACGCTTCCTACGAAAGAAACTATAATCATAAGAATCTTCTATCTCAGAGAGAGCTCACTTCTGTGCTGACTTCCACTATTGCTGATGCAGTCGTGCGGGACTCTAAAACAGGAGAGCGTTGCATCCCTTGTATCAGCACCCCGTTCAAGTTCGGTGACAAGAGGGTATGCGCTGTCACTTTCCGCAACTTATGGGGCTTGCCACGTGCTACATTCTTTCGGTATCAGAAGGCTGCCCTAGCAGTGGGTGGCATGATTCCGAAGACGACGGTTTTTCAAGAGAAAAAGATCCCCAAAACGCCGTTCGGTCCTTGTTACGACGCTTTTAAGGACTGGGCTATGGTTCACATGTTAAAAGGTCTTCCACAAGACATGCCAACCAATGGGTCGCTACAGATCAAGCCGCTGGATTACGACGTCGAGTATATTAATTACCGACGCCTGGTGGCGGAACCGGTCCTTGTCGTGAATAATAAGACCTTCCGGAAATACTGCAGGCACTTGGTCAAGAACGAACTGAAAATCCGTATTCGGAAGAAGGTCGAAGTGTCAGGCATGTGTTCGATCTGCGACAACCTTGACGCGCGTTGGGCTAAGTTGCAGGCTTCCGACCCAGACCATGACGCTTGGAAGGAGTTGACTAACCTGAAGGAATCACACAGCGACACGCACAAGTATCAACGCAACTGCTACGACGCACGCAGGAGAGAAAGCGCTGATCCTCTTGGGGAGATCGACTCCATCGCCCTTGACGGGGCGGCAAACAAGAATACCGTGGTGCCTCACGCCCCTCATCAAGTGAAACACATCAACGAGAAGAAACAGAATTTCTTCAACTTGCATCTGCAGCTCACTATACTACATGGTTGCATGTTGCTCTTCAATCTGAGTTTTCCTTGGAGCCAACCCAAAGGCGCGAACATGATGCTGACTTCCTTTACCAACCTGCTTGTGCTCCTGGCTTTTGGGCATAGTGGCAAACGGTTCTTCAGGAAGACGTTGCATCTTCAAGTTGACGGAGGCTCTGAAAACTGGAATCGCTACACGTTCGGCTTTTGCGCCCTGCTGGTTCATTATGGCATCTACCACAACCTCGTGTTGCATCGCCTGATGGTTGGACACACCCACAACGATGTTGATGGCTGGTTCGGTTTGATGAAGATGTACATATTCGGTAAGGATGCTACAAAAGCAGGCCGATGGCTCGTCTTACTCGAAGACTATATCAACTGGCTTGTATCGTGGCCGGTAAATAAGTTCTTGAAGCTGGTACAAGTTCAGGGTCAGCAGCTGGACTTCAAAAAGTGGTTGAAGCCGCATCTGAACTGGAACCTCACGGGATATGGAGGTATGGTGCGCGACGTGCATTACGTGGAATTCCAAAAGGACGAGCATGGCGTAGTTCGCATGAAGTACAAAGGGAGGGACCATATTAAGCCATGTCTTCCCAAAGGCGTAGACGAGGACTTGACCAAAGGTCTGGAAGTAATGAACAGCTATCCCGACATTGACAGCTCTCCACCCTTGCAGGAAGTGCAGCCGCTTCCGGCGAAGGAGGAGGCAGACACCCTGAATGCGTTTCAGCGGCTATGTGACCATGGTGTCGACCGTATCTCTCATGAGCAACAAGAACATCTATGTGGGTATTTTCCTTTACCACAGAAAGCTTCCGACTACGACACCTGGAAGGGCCCGAAGTTTGATCAGCAGCAACCCTTGGACTTGAAGTTGCTGCTGAGCAACGCTTGGCACCAGAACACGACCGAGGCGTCCGACCCCGCAACAACTGAACCTCAACCAGAGTTGGAAACCATTGCAGACGGCAGAAATGTGATGGTCGAGGATCTGCCAGTGGACATTCCCAAAATAACGAAAAGATGTGAGCAAGAAGCACGTCGAGTTGAAGATATTTCTTTCTGGTGAGTTCTACAATAGTCACTTCCTTTAATTAGTACATGATATGAACCGCCATCAAGCACGCTGCCCATTGACTGACCAAAGCGTTCCTCATTCTGTTCCTTATTATTCAGGTACAATAAGGGCGAGCTTAAGGCGGTGTTGCAGCATATGGGGCTCGACGGTGCGGGGCTGGCTGCAGAGTTGGCCACACGTTTGTTCAATGCGACCGCCGCAGCGCGCAAGGAACATCAGGAAAAGGGGCGTCGCGGTCAGCGTTCGAATGCAGGAAGCGCGAGACCGGTTTCCGACGACAACGGAGGTGAAGGTCGAGGCAAGGGACGTGGGGGGAGAACAACTGGCCCCGACAGTCAAGCTGCAGTTGCTGAAGCAGGTGCAGGGAAAGGTCGAGGCAAAGGACGTGGGGGGAGATCAACTGGCCCCGAC
>LGRX02026486.1:0-61691 GCA_001247695.2 Cymbomonas tetramitiformis | reverse complement strand
GCTTTTGCTTCTGCTGCTGGGGCTGCTGCTGCTTCTGGTTTTGCTTCTGCTGCTGGGGCTGCTCCTGCTTCTGCATTTGCTTCTGCTTCTTCTGCTGCTGGCTCTGGCAGGGCTGCTGCTGGCGCCGTCTCCAGGATGCGGTAGTTTTCCATATCAAAGTCGACGGTCTCTTCCGCCGGTTGCTTGGGGACTATGTACTCTTTAATGGCGTGCACCAGATGCCTTTCAGAATGCGGCATATACTGATGCACTCGCACCAATGTGAGCGCCGGCTTCATCGCCAAGTTCTCTGCGTAGTTCCAGAGAACCAACCGGTCGTTGTCCTCGTCCGATTTCTCGAGTCCAGCGGGCTGCTGGACCCCTTCCTCGTCCACCTTGTAGATCACCTCAAAACCGTTGTTAGTTGCGAAGGTCGTGTACTTCTTCTCTGGGTCCTCTGCGGCGGGCTGTGCGCAGTGGATCTCAATTTCGTCCTCTTGGTCGTCCTCCTCCTCCTCCTCCTCCCCATCGCCCTCCTTCTTCGCCTCCTCCTTCTTCTCCGCCGCGTTCACCATTGTGAAAATATCATCGACAATCCTGGTTTTGTGCCTCGTTTCTCCGCCTCCTCCAGCTTATCCACGAACTGGGTTTGCGTCACCGATTTCAAAAATTGCCACGACGCCAGGTTGCGGTAACACGCCGCGTCGTCCGGCGTGTAGTGTTCAAAACAGTTCTCAATGATATCGGGAGTGAGCAACACCTCCGACCCCGTTCCGGACAGTTGACTTTTGTTCCCCGAAATGGGGAAAATCGTTTGCAGCTGCTCGTCCGTCAACAAGCGTTTAAGGATCTTGGCGCAGTGTCGGACCTCTTGTGTGCCGCTGTTGTCAAGGTCTTCCACCGATTGCGCTTTGAAGCCTTCACCAAAGAGTTTTTCGTCAGACATGATTACGTAGGAGTATGGTAAGTGAGAAGAAAGAAGATAAAAAGTTGTGTCCACAGAAAAGTATACTTGCGATAGTGAAAATCAATTCTTAAAGATAGCATATCGCGAGTACCGCGCTAGTACCACACTATTAACGCACTACTCACGCCACTAGTCCGTACTAGTCGCGCGACTAGTGCGAAATCAGATCGCACTAGTGATGTGACTAGTGCGATCTGACTACATGTGACGATTGAAAGGCAATCAAACGCTCGAACGCCTGGAACGTCGCGCCGGTCATTAGTTTTGAAACTTTGAAGCTTAAACATTTGAGAAAGCGCCAAGTCGCTAAAGCGGGAAGGAAGGAAATATGTTATGCTCGTCGTGCTCTGAAGGCGAATCTGAGCTTAGCGCTTCGTCTAATTCTTCTGGTTCAGAAGATTATTACTATGAAACGGTGGAAGACTTTATATGCAAGACGAAAACCATCAACCCAAGAAAGGCGAAGCGTTCCGAACCGGAAGCAGAATCCAAAACGTCGGGATATGGGCCCAACAATACTGCGGAAAGCGTGACAAAGATCGGGGATCTGATGGACCCCGCCAACGAATGCAGGTGTGGGAGGCGCTGTCTGTCCCAATTCGAGTATCGTCCCGTGCAGGCGTACTTACGTGAGAAGTCTACGCTAAACGGTCGCCAGTTCAAGGAGAACATCATCGCGGAGCTTACTCGTGCGCGTAGGTTCAAGCCCGGATCGCAGAAGCTTGAAATAGAGATGTTCGACTCGCTGACGTTCCTGGGCAAGAAAGTCTGCAAGGATGCGTTTCGACGACTGCACTTTATTCCCGAAAGCACATGGTTCAAGTGGCACGCGCACGTGTGTGGGGGCGGCATGCTGGAGAGCACAAGGAAGAGGAATTTGACGCTGTACAACGACCCGACGAACCTGAACTGGACTTATTTCTTGGAGTACGCTGCTCACGAGATTTTGCCGTTGGCGGAGCCACAACCTCAAAACGGCAAACTCCAAATGAATCCGATCCGACCAGCCGATTGTTATGCCGCATACAAGCTTATGCGTCGCGGCGTTTATCAGGTTAAAATCACGCAGTTTCGCAAGTATCTGCGCGAGTACCTACGCGCGAAGCATATTACCATGCGCAAGCGGAAGGATTGTGCAGGTAAGTGCACGACATGCGAAATCTTGACGAAGCAGCGCCGTGCTGTAAAGGACTTGGAGGACCTGGAGGACTGGAAGACGCTTAACGACGCGCACCGGAGTGATTATCGAAATGAGAGAGCTCGGTACAATAACACCCGTGCTGATAGTGCCAACCAGTTCGGCATCAGTGACTCGTATTGTTTCGACGGGGCGGCAAACAACAACACCGTTTGTCCGCACTTCCCCGTGAAGGTCAAGGCGATGAGCGACAAAGCTGGAAGTTTCTTCCACCTTCATCTGCAAGCAGTCGTGATGCACGGCACGGTGTTGTGCATGTGTTTACTTATGCCATGGGTTCCTGGCAAAGACGTGAACATGTGCCTCACGACGCTCAATATTCTGCTACGGTATGTGGTGGAGAACACGGAGCGGCACTTTCGGCAAACATGCCACGTGCAAATGGACGGAGGGTCGGAAAACTGGAACCGGCATGTTTTCGCCTTCTTCTGCATCCTGGTTCACCACGGGCTGTACAAAGAGATCTACCTACACCGTCTGCCCGTAGGCCACTCCCACAACGACGTCGATGGCTTTTTCGGGTTGCTGAAGATGCTGTTGTGGGGTAAGACCGCGGATAAAAAAGGCCACTGGTTCATATCTTTGGAACAATGGATTGCCTTTCTCTTTGCCTGGACGATAACAACCATCAACAAGCACACGTACGTCGTCGGCTGCAACTTGGACTTCAAATCGTGGATCGACCCGCACTTGAACGAAGAGTTTGGTGGCCACGCTGGACGAGACCGCAAGGTGCATACTTGGTGCTTTTACGTCGCTCCGGACAAGCTCGTCCGAGCGAAGTACAAGTTTGGTGACAGGTTCAAGGAATGGCTACCAAGTGGCGTGGACGAGGACCCGAACCTTGGGCTGATTATTTGTACCAGTTATCCCGACGTCGACTCCGCCCCGGGCTATAATTTATGGACAACCCGGAATGGAAGCGCAAGGGGAAGGGAAACAAGGTATTGGACATGGAGCAAACAACGCGGAGCTGTCTATTGGGACTCCGAGCCGCAACGCCAGATCTGGTGAGCCAACAACGACACGAGGAATTGAAAGCAACCTTCCCCTTGCCTTTGAAGGTGGAGGCCGTGCGAGAGCGACATCCCGAGCGATTACCTCCGAAGTGGGACCTTTCACTGCTGCTGACACGTGCGCATACCCGCGCATCTACAGTCAAATGCGATGGGCTCTTGAAGACGCGGTATGCTAAGGCGGAGCAGTTCAATGTATGTTTCGACGGCGTGACGCATAAGAAACAAGTGGTGGAGAAAGAAGTCCTGAAAAATATTGACATCAACGAGGTTGTGGCTTTTATGCGCGAGGCCAAGTATTGTACTGAGCTGATTTCCAGAAGGTAAGACGACCGTTTACCAGCCTAGTGCGATCTCATTTATACCTTATTTATATTTATTTTGTCATTATTGTCCTTCAAGTGTCTAAGCAAAGTCAGGTAGGTTTCTTGTTCTAGCTCCAGATCTTCCTACAACAAGGGCATTTTGCAATATCCGTGCAACTTGCCAAGTAGGCCTGGAAACAAGGGTGATGATACAGCACGTTTTTGCAGTCACATCCTAACCCTGAAACCCACGTTTCCGCGGGGAAAACTATTTCTAAGCAGACGACGCACTTGTTTCCTTCCTCTCTTTCCGAGTTGGTGGTGGTGGCGGCTTGCTCCTGTGTTGCGGGAGTCCTTTGATTCCCGGTAGAAGAAGTCGTCGCTTCGTCTTCAGGTGTCGCTGTTGTGGAGCTTTGCAACCAAGGAAAACCCTGCCGCAAGATTGTAACCTCGTCGTCCGAGTCCGTTGTTCCTGGTGTGTTCGGAACGACGGTAGAAGAGGTCGTTCCTTGTTCTTGATTTTCGCTAAGAAAACCCTCACTCATCCAGGGAAAAACTTCCCTCAGGATTCTAGTCTCGTCGTCGTGAGAGTCCGTCATTGCGGTGTAAGAGTATGCGAAGATAATACGAAGTGTATAGAGAAGTTTCAAACCAGGGTTCGCTTACGCAGGTACGAGGATAAACACTTACACCGAGTGTTATCTGAGCGGAATGCTGAACTGCGGGGTCTTACGACCAAGACCAAGAAGTTGGAACGCCTGATCCAGCTTTTGAAGGCAGAAGATGCTGGTGAAGAAGCTCCCGCAGTTCGTGCAGAGGCAGAAGAAGCTGCTGAAGAAGCTCCCGCAGTTCGTGCAGAGGCAGGTGTGCGTGAAGCAAATGGAAAGAGGAGTCGGAGAGGAGCTCCACCTGCTGCTCGCAAGAGGTTTTCAGGCGCACAAAGGCAAAACAGGGCGCGCAGAACTTCACCCGCCTCCGAAGGCGACAGCGATGATACTGATATGGAGATGGATCTTGCCACTCGCAGTCGGAGTCGGCAGGTTGCAGCGCGCAAGAAGAAGCCTGGAAAGCAGCCAAAACAGCAGAAACAGCCCAGCAGCAGTGAGGGCACGGATGATGGCGACGATGAGCACTCCTCCGGTGTTGACGAGAGTCTATATGACCGTGGGATGCGTTTGGCATCGCAGAAGGAACACTTGGCAGCCGACTACCGGTTCGAGGACATGACTGTGGGCAGCTATGCCGTGACCGTTGCAGGCGGGGAAGCCAGCGACAAGTGTTGGTTCAACGTTATGCTCCCGGACGGCGGTAAGTCACTCCCACTCCATTTCGTGGAGGTGGTGGGGCAGCATGCCTCACGGAAGGAGATAACCTGGCAGTTCTGGTTGCCAGCACAGTCACGGAGAACGTTCGAGACGGTAGAACAACTCTGTGAGGCTGGAGCTTTCGTACGGGGTGCCCGCACCCTTCGCATGAAGTCTACATTTGACGTGAACGAGGTGTTGACATGCTGGGATGAGACCGCAAAATCTGGTGTTCAAGGCGGAATTCCAGGTTGTGAGGAGAAAGCTGAGCTTTTAAAAGCACTGCTGGAGAACTCTGAAGAGTAAATAAGTGCAGTCAAGAGTTCGTATGTGCATGCATGTACACATGTGGTTGTGCTTACACCCTAAATTGGTGTTACCACTTAGGGTTTCCCCCGCTAGAGGGCCATTTGCTCCAGAAATCTGCACGGAGATGCAAGTGCTTGATATTTTATTTGTTCAAATATGTTTTATGGCAAACTACATTATAACATAGCACGTGACGGGTCCATTAGCAAGAACCTTTACATATGTTACCCGCCCTTTGTGAATACGCGTGTGATAAAGCATAGGGTTTGAGGGGGTTTTGGCAAAATTGTGCTGAAATCGATGAAAATATCAAACATACGATAAACAGGTACATATTTTTCCCTTTTTACTTCCATTTTATAACCTTTAATCTCGATCTAATACCATATGTGGATTTTTGGAACACTCCTCAATATGCCTAAGAGTCACGCGTAAGAATTCTGAAAACCCCGCCTCGTACGATGAGAAAAACTTCCAAAATTATAACCACCCTATTTTTTGGGCATGATATGTTTAAAATAATGTAAAAAACATCAAAACAATGACCTTCAAAAAATCTTCCAATTTAGAGCGCATCTTCCAATTAAGAGCGATCGTCGTTAATTGTTGGGGGACGCGACTCATATGCAAGCGACTGGAAAGCGTGGGCGCCCTTGGGAAATGCCTGTGGACCTGGAGAACTTTTGCTGGATGTGACACCCCGTGTGTGTCACAGTCCTCTGTCTGTACTAGTACTCCGTACAGTACGGCTGTCACAGGTTTAGGGTTTCCGGCTTAAGCCGAGCGACACTCAATCTAACGGCACTTCTTATGTTATCTTAAATGTAAGCATTCTGTGTTTCACGACCTCAATATATAGTCGGCACTATATATCTCACAACTTTCAAGGGTCTGATCGTGTGGAGCTGACCAGGGCCACGAACGAGAAGGACAAGAACAAGGGGCTGCGCAAGCAGTACGACGCTGAGGTCCAACACCACTACGTCGCTCACGTCACGACGGTGGCAACGGTGAAAGACGTTCAGCAATTGGTGGTGGGTTTGGACTTTGGAGTTGCCTGAGGACGCGATTAGGGCCCTTGAGCGTGTGGTGGACCTGGCTGAGAAGGGCAGGGAGCGAGCACGAGCTCGTGCCAAAATGTTGGCGATGGTCAGCGACAAGGGGCCTAAGTTGGGTTGGCCGATGTGCGAGAAGTTGGAGTTACGTTCATATGTTGACAACGAGGAGGAAGACAAGGCGATGCGAAACGCCGATAATAATAAAACATTTACGTCGATGAGTAAGGCAACGCCTTCGGAACGATCTACTCGAGTCTGTTCCCCTCATACATGACAGTCTGCAAAGGCAGGAAGCATTCCACAGAGCATGGAAGCATGGGTGACAAGGCACTAATGTGAGCGTGTCTGCCACCAGCGTCGGAAAAAAACATCAGCAGGTATTGGAGTTGATGCACGATGGAGATGGAGGCGGAGTGGGCGGTGGTGGTGATGAAGTGAGAAAAGCCCAGGGGTGCTCCGGCCCCTGGGCCGGTGGTGCCCCCTTAGGGCCGGGGCCCTAAGGGGCCCCAACCCCGTGGGGGCTGGGGGGAGGGTGGGGGTTCACATAGCTGCCTAGCATTTCCCCTGCTGCCTTTACCACATCGGTTACTTTCCTATTTTCCGTGCAAAGTTCCTGAATGTTGGGTGCCTCTTCTACAATGCCACTCTCAGGTAGGGCTCCCGTTTCATGTAATATGCATCTTTCCCTTGCATGACGCCTACACATCCTGGACAGTTTTTTCAAAAGTGTCTTCACCCCACGGTGTGGAACCCCGATCCCTTTAAGCACCTTGCCAAAGCCTTCTGGTAAGTATCCCATGAGAGCAAGTTCCTCCGGCCACTCCACCGCATTAAGGAAGGGGGTTCCTCCTGCATTCCTGTGCTCGCCATCCAAGTGTGCTCCAGGGTACTGGCTTCGTTGCTCCCCATTATTCCTGCCCCCAACCCACGGGCATAAACGGGGCGGCAACAGACAATCTCTCTCATTAAGGGCTTGCTCAATCATATCCGGGTGCAGGCCCGTTTCTTTGAGCAGTTTAGGGGTAATCTTTTTATGCGGAACTACATTAAGGAACCATTGAAGCAGCTTATATTGCAGTTTATCATTGTCAAGTTTCTTACTAACGGGGCATCCCATGCTCTCACTATCCATGGACATTATGACTACATCTGAGTACTTATCTTTGTAACATCCCTCCCTTGGCATTGTGTAGGGTCCTTTACCTGACCAGTAATCATGTGGGATGAACGGTATGGTCCCCCTTGGGTATTTGAAGATTAACTTAACCCCTAATAAGCGGATGGAATCTTTAAGGTTTGAGAATCCGCACATATTTCGCGATAACTCAAGCATCGGATAACCAAATTTACTTTTGAACACAGCTACGGAAACGTCTACTCATGGCGGATTGTATAAGCGTGTCTAAAATGCCGTTCATAGAATATTCGTCAAATTATATTTGATAGACTTGATAGCAAAATTTACTCTTTAACCTAGAAAAAAATCCTGATGCCGACCCTAGTATAGTAAGTGTGCATCATGCCTAATGCTCAATATCAATAATGTGTTATATATCCGCGTTAGGGCGCATGTAACGCTCGTTACATGTGTGCCCTATGATTGCCATACTCATGATATGCGAAATTTTAGGTTTAAACCGCAACCCTCGAAAAAGTATGTCTGATTTGACTATCTCCAAATACATATTTGCATGCAGCTTCCCGAGAGGTTTTCAGAACTGTCTTCAAAAGTGAATTTGATATTCTTACGGCTTCACAATGTAGAATTGAGTGATCCGTCCGTATACGGTACAAACCGCTCATTAGGGGTTAAAACCTTTTCCTGTCCACTTTTTGAGGTTCTTTGGAGATAATGGCAGGATCCAGATTCCCTCGAATCCCTCCGAAGTCCTGGCCGCCTCTAAGCCACGGGACAATGTCTGCATAACAGCAGATGCTTCCTGCTGAGATTCAGTAGTTCAGTACCACGTATGACGTATGACAGTGACAGTGACAGTACAGTGACTTCCTACCTGTACTCAGTAGTAGTTCGACTTCGGTAGCTTAGACTGTGACACACGATATGATTGCCTAGTGACGGCCTCAGAGCTTAGATAGCCTGAGAGTCGTGTATTCATTTCTATCTTTTGATATACCCGATTGCCTCGCTCAAACCCTACGGCGTTCAGCGTTTTCACTGTGTCACTAGGACATTCTAGTAGGCTATAGGCCCACCACTTGCCTAAAGTGGTTTTGATTCAAAGCCACTAAATGGCTGGCTAAAGCTGTAGAGGGGCGAGCGTGGCTGAGTAGGTAGAATGTTGCGGGGTGCCGCGTTTTCGCGGCACAACTGACTGCGTGGATGGAGAGGTAAGCGCGACGAGTGGCGGAGGAAGTACGGAGAAGATGGGTCAGAGAGCGCTGGGGCCCCCGATTGTATGCAGCATTGCGCAGAGTTTGGTACCAAGTGGATCGCGACACGTTAAACGGGCCATGACCTCGGACATCGACAAGCGCAAGGACCTCGACCTCCCACTCCTACTTTCCGCCCACCCCCGCCGCTCCGCATTTTCCCTCGCAACTCTATGCGTCTTTACCCGTGGCATTTTACCTTAATTCGCCACGCTTGCCGCTTGTTTGTGTATATTGAGCGGATTTTGTAATCTTGCGGGCGACTTGGCCGTTTTTGGACGCTTATAACTTACGGAGCAGTTGGGCTCAGACATTTTCCTTTGGAGGGTATTTTTACTTCGCCAATCCCGGCCGTGTTACCGAGCTTCGTGGGCATCGGAGCAGATTTTGAATTTATTTCAGATTTGGCCCCTTCCTTGAAGGGGGCTCGCCCTTATCGTCAGGGTTTCATCGCGCCGGTGCTTCGCTTACGGCTGCCATGACTACCGTGGATTCTTCGGATGGATTTACCACGCCGGTCCCGGCTGGGATCGACACGCGGAGGGCACTTCCCTTCAGCGACGGCCCTGAGGAGCCTGTGCCCCCTACACCTCGCATCGCCGGGCAGAATCGCCCGCTTGCGGGTGATGAGACTGGCGGTGCTGTGGTTATCAGGGAGTTTCTTAAGGATTGCCAGACTATTCTCCGCGAGCCAGGTCACCGCGCTATAGTATAATTCAGCAAGTTCGTGACCAGTGCCGGCCCACCCACATTAAAGCCTCGGAGTGGGTATTCGACATCGACAAGATCAAGGGCCAAGTGCCTCGTGAGGTCGCTTTGGAGCGCTTCACTCAAGCGTGGAAAACCCAGCTGACTGACTTCAACCTTCAGTTTGCCACGGTATTTCATCCGACCGACCTTACTGCCTGTGTTCTTCCTGAGGCCACTCGTATTCTTTACCGCATTCTTACGTCATTGGTGGTGCGAGGGTCCTGCCTTCGGCTCATTGAGGAGTCGGCTACGGTGTCTCCGGATGATGGGCGCCGTGCATGGCTCGTTATCTGCCGGGCCGTTGCCAGGCGACGCAGGCCGTGGGTATCCCATGGCTACTTGTTCGAGACCGCGCCGGCGATCGAGCTGCTGGAAGATGTAGACCCCGAGCCCTATATTAAGGGATTCATGCAGCACCACACCGCTGTCCGGTCCGAGCTCAGACCTGGTATAGATCCTGACGATGTGTGGGGTGTGGGGTTCGCCTTGAACCTCCTCACTCTTCGCATGTGCCCTATATATTGCAAGGATCTTCTGCAGGAGTGGAGTTCGAAGACGGCCGAAGGCAGGGAGAAGCGGGCTCTAGGAATTCAGCAGTACACGTTGGCCGTAAAGGCCTTTCACCAGCAGCGGACAGAGGAGAAGAAGCTGCTTAAAGAGAAGAAGAAAAAGGATGGGGTCTCCGCGTTGGCGGCCTCACTCCTCTCTGGGGAGTCCCCTTCTGCCGCCCTTATGGCCCGTGCGGGCATCCCGCAGACTCGCATTGTTGGTGGCCGCAGGCGTGACGAGCCCAGACACCCGCCACAGACTCGGGATGCTCAGCCGCAGGCGTCCGGGCAGGGTGCTCACCGGTCTGGGGGCGACAGGGGTACAGCTCCCCGCGCCAGACCGGGCCGCGGCGGGAAGAATCGACAGCAGAACATGAAGGGGCACAGGAAGGGCGCTCACCCTTCCCCTCATGCCCCTCCGCCGCGGACTCAGGGGCAGCGGCAGCCTGCCTCCGGTGGTTCACCGACTGCCTTGAGGGTGACCCGGGATGCACAGGGCCGCCACACGGTCCAGTGTTGGGACTGCGGCGGCCCTCACTTCCGCCGTGATTGCCCTGGAGGGGTACAGAGTGCGCATGTGGCGGGGTTCCACCCCGAGGGCACGCCGATTGCAGACATCCTGGCAGAGCTGGATGAGGCTTTCCTCGATCCGGAGGAGGAGGTGTATGAGTCATGCTTATATACTTACTCATTGGAGCTCGGGGAGGCACCGCTTGACCTCCCCGCGGCCCAGGCGGCTGCCGTGGTGCCGCACTCTGCAGTTGACAGTGAGGAGCCATGGACTGAGTCGGAGTGGGCTATCTGGGACTCATGTGGCCGCTCGGAGGAGCAGTACTACGACGCTGTCAACCGCTTCAACTCGTACCAGGACCCTGACGATTGGGAATGCCCCGACGGTGAGGTGACACCTGCTCAGCTCCACGTTGCCGTGCACCAGCCTTCGGACCCTGCCATATCTCTGCAGCACTTCAGTGTTGAGCCGCAGCAGCCAGCGGTGCCGGCAGCCGACGTACGAATCACAACGACCAACACCGAATTCCCTGGGGCTGTACAGCTGGTGAGCACGGCACCGCCATGCCGGCCCAGGGGTCCGGGTGGCCCGGGCCGCAGGCCCTATGGGGCTGGTCACTTCCTGTACATGAGTCTGCTGTGCATTATTGCATTATCTGGCACGGCAGATGCGGTGCAGTCTGGTGGTGCCTCCGGTGCTGTGCTGGAGGTGCACCCGCGGGCTCTGGCGCTTTGGCATGCTATTACCTGGGGTCTGGCTATCTCGGCTTGTCTTCCTGCCGTTGGTGCCAGGACTCCCGTGCGCACCTGGAGGCGCCTTGTCAACCGGCAGTCTCCAGCGGGCGGGTCCCAGCCTTCAACAACCCAGCTTCCGGCGGGTGAGCCCCGTGCCTCTCGACACTCCTCGCCAGTCTGGACTGCTGTTCTGGTTATATGTTGCCTGGCCCTGTGTACCTCGGCACTACTGTTTGGGTACTCTCTGGGTCTGCGGCAGTCAGTCAGGCAGGCAGTCAGTCAGTCAGTCAGTCAGTCAGCTTACCCCACCAGCAGGGGGGTCCGTCGGCCGTTCCAATGCTGGTCAGCTTTTCTCAGCTGATGGACTGGCTACCGGTGATACCGGCTTATGTCTGGTATCTGGTTATGCTGTGGGTACTTATGCTTCTGTGGAGCTTGGTGTACTGTCTGGTCAGCTTGGATCAGTTACGGTGGTATACCCTCTGGTACCCGCTGGTTATACTGGTATTCTGGTCTATGGCAGTGCGGAGTCGGTTCCTTTGTATGTGCCCGACGAGGAGTGGGCTGCTTCTGGATTCAGTTATCTGGCCAGTGCTGTCCCTGCACCCGTCCGGGTTGACAGGGGCATCGTGTGTGACTCTGGAGCCACATGTGTCATGTGCGGGGACCTGTCGGCCTGCACCGACGTGGACTACACCCGTACGGTGGCCTTCACCATGGTCACGGCTGGGTCTCACAGGACGGATGCTACTGTGACATTCCATCTGTATGGGGTCTGTATCCAGGACGGAGCCATCGACCACTTCGTTCTCCCAAACTCACACTATAAAGCCGGCTGCCGCACTCTCCTGTCTTCTCGGGTTACTCGTGCTCACACCATTCGCTTTACCCCCCCGGACCATCAATAAGCTGTTTAAATCGATAAGTGTTTCAGGCTTTTCGGAGTTAATTAATCAATTTCCTATGTCTTGTTGAACGTGTATGCATATACGAGATTTCATATTTTCTGAACTATTTATTATTCCTATTGACAAGCAGGTACCCGCTTCAAATTACTTAATATTTAACTATTGACTTGTTGCATTCGTTTTTTTTTCGCTTTGAATTACTTAATAGTTGGTATTACTTAATGGTTAGTATATGGCCATGGATATACGGCCGGGATCCGCAAATTGTTATCACATATTCTCGGCAAGGTTGTCAATCAGACATAATCAGAATCAGATCAGATCAGATCAGATCAGATCAGAATGAGATCAGATCATACGAAAATCAGATAAATAGACAAAGTGTGTCGTCGTTTGTGATATATTACGCGCATGGCAACAAACAATATACCACTTTGCTTTTCTGGATAGACTTCAAGAGGACCGATAACCAGCGCTTCTGTGCTGCGTTTAACCCGTCCTGGGGGTCGAGTCGATGAGCGTCCAAGCTAGGCCTACGTACCACCGGGTCGTTGTTCGTGCTCTTTAACCCGGTTTTCACACCTAAGCTACTCAAAATAGACGCTTGGGGCAATTTGTCCAATCGACGGCGTTCGACAAGCATGTCCCCGACGGTTACGCGAACACATTGGCACGGGCCAGGATCATATCCACGAGCCTTGCAAATCACACAATCGTGCATCTGCAGGGTGGGTAACTTGGTTTATAGGTATCCCACGCTCAACTGATCGGCATTTGAAAGGAACCTGTCGTGTGAGGTAGGCATTTGAGCAGCACGTAGTGGTCAGTTCGTTCCCGCACATTGATATATCTTGTTCCTATTGGTTACCAGAGCTGCCAACAGATCTGCTTACAAGATCCTGGCGGCACCATGTTGCTGTGCGAGACGTATAGTGATGAGCTAGCTCATCAAACACTCAAAACTGAATTTCTCGGCGACAAATAACTCAAATTCACTTTTGAAGACAGTTTTGAAAAGCTCTCATCGAGCCGCATGCAGATATGCACTTTGGAGCAACCATTTTGCGACGATACTCTTAATATTTACCGAGACGCACTCTATTTTAGCTTGACCATAATGAGTTACATCTAGGGCACATCTGTCATAGTGTTACACACCCCTAACAATAAAGTAGCCCTAACCGCATGATTTGTTGAACAAGTTGTAAGATTATTCCCGGAGGTCTAGGGTCAATATTAGGGCTTAAATTGTTAACGATGTGCACATCCATCAACATTTTTCAGTTGACAATCACGTCGTCGGTGTCAAGTGTCATTCATTTTCAACGTTTGCATGCGATTTTGCCTTGAGAAGACCTTTCCGACACTATTTTCAAAAGTTGAAACAGGACCCTTGTGCCAATGTTATTGTAAATAAACCTGAAATTTCAAAACCCCGAAATTCCTTCCGCAGTTTAGGGGTTAATTGTGCCCTTATTGGTTGTTGTATGTCGTGCGATGAAAATCGTCGATATTTGATTTTCAGACTATGTCTTGTTCGTTGTTCCTATGCACACGACGGAAATCGATATTTAGTTTTCGGACTATGTCTTGTTCCTATTGGACACGTCGACTGGCTTGGAGTTAATTACTAAATCCCTATTGGTTTGTTGGACACTTGTCCACTGGTGCGAGATATTTAATTTCTATCAATTGTTGATGGATCACCTTAAATCGCTCGAATACTTAATTATTTATAAAGCAGATAGTGTGAGCACAGTATGCTATCCCTCGGCTTCGGATCACCTGATCTTGTATCCCTCACGTACACCCACCTGCCTACTGGCCGTGTCTATCGGATCATTGACTCTGGCACAGACTATATGTGGGCTGAGGTCCCTGAGGGGGCCGCCAGTGCACTCACCCAGACTGTCTCACGTGTCCGCACTGGTGAGATCTGTGACTGGATGTGGGCCCGCTCAGAGTATGCCAAGTGGGCTTTCCTGAAGGGCTCGCCCGCTGCACTGGCCAAGACCGGGGAACACAAATTTGACATCTCCCTCTTCGGAGACGACCTCCCCCCCCGGCGTGGGTAACAACCAGACCTGCCCAGTCAGGTATTCACTGTCTGATTCCTGCTGGGGTCACCCCTGGGCCGGTGCCTATATATACGGCAACCCGCCCTTTGACAGACTCACCTGTGAGCGGATGCTCAAGAAGGCCAACCGAGACTTTGCAACCGACCCCGAGCACACGGTATTCCTCTTCCTGATCCCCCAGTCACACCTCAGTACCTTCAGGCAGCACCTTATTCACTGGGATGTACTGCATGTGTATCCAGCTGGCACAGAGGGCATATTCAGCTACCGTCGTGAGCACACCTATGCTGGACGGCCCCTTCAGTCGGCTGGCTCGGAGGGCGGGGGGGGCCGTGTCTTCATTGCTGGTATCCCGTTCCCGGTGGCTATCATCTACCGTGATCAGTACACGTCCATGAGGTTCACCCCTGAGAGGTGGTGCCATACCGCATATGCTCATGCTCATGGTCTCAGGCTGGCTCAGCTCATGGTCCTTGGTGTTGAGATTGCCCGGCCTGGTACTACAGTTACCCGGGAGCAGCTGCTGGCTCACAGGACCTGTGATGAGGCCTGTGCTGTGTGTGCCCGTATGCGGGCGGTGCAGCCGAGTCCGAAGCACCCTCCGGCTGACAGATACAAGGCTCAGAAGCCTGGATCTATGTGGGCGGCTGATGCTACAGGCCCGATCACGCCTATTGGCTATGACGGGTCGAGGTACCGCTGGACCTTTGTGGAGTTCACTGTGAGGTTTACATTTTGCTACTTCTCTGCTGAGAAGTCAGCATACAGCTTCATTCTGGCTCAGTTCCTGGCAGATGTTGTTCATCATGGCTTTGCCTGCACTGGCCTGGTCCTCCGCACTGATTGTGCCCCGGAGCTGTGTGACCCTGCAGCACAGGCTTTGTACAAACACCATGGCATCAAACACCTGCAGTCGTCGCCTACCCTGCACTGGCAGAACTTCATGGCTGAATATGTGATCGGTAAGATCTCGTCGGTCTCCCGTGCACTTCTGGAGACGGCCGGTATGGACCTCACCTACTGGCCTCTTGCAGACAGTCATGCCTGCCTGCTATGGGATATCCTACCTCATGGGCGGGACGCCGTGGTGCCATTCTATCATCTTATGGGCTATCACTTTACCTACTCCCGTATCGAGATATTCGGCACCCTGTGCACTGTGGCCATGGATGCTCAGCAGATGCGGGCCCGGCATCCGGGGGTCTCCAAGAAGCGGACCCCCCGGGCCTGGCAGGGGCGGTTTGTGGACATCAGCCTCAGGTCCTCGGCCTACAAAGTGCTGGACCTGGAGAGAAACAAAGTTGTTTCCGAGGGCCGGCCGGACTTCATCAGGAACTATTCGGAGTTCGGGCAGGTGATGTCATCGTTCCCTGCCCCCGCTCCCGACGAGCAGCACTCCGCACCCGTGCCCAGTGACAGGCCGGAGCCGTGGGGGGACTACACCACTGACATGGTGGTGACGGTCCATTCCGTGGCTGCCTATTATGACACCCGGGACGGTGAGACCTATGCCACCGTACAGTTGCTTGATGTCTGTTCTGCGAAAGGCGGGTTAACCCGCCGTAACACGTTGTTACGGCGGGTTACCAATACCTAGGCATTTCTACGATATCGCGCGCGTAATCGACTTCGGGCAAAAAGTACGAACAACAGGCGTTTATCAACCCTCAAAATTACCCCAAAAACGTTGCGAGAACTCTTGACACTTTGGTCTGAGGATTGGTAATCGAGTTCGGGCAAAAAGTAGGAACAACAGGCGTTTATCAACCCTCAAAATTACCCCAAAAAAAGTTGGCAGAGCTCCAGACACTTTGGGCTGAGGATTGGTCTATACCGATAGGGAAGTGCTCTAGATCGAAACTTAAGGTCACAACACATAAGACTTCCTTGAAATATTGTCACTTAGTGCCTTGGGACCACCACGTAGCCTACGCGGAGCAACAATAAACGAAGTTAGGGGTTAACCCGCCGTAATTTTTGGGCCAACCCGCCCTAACTTTGAACGCCATTTCAGCCCGGTGTACCCATCCAAGTAGCAGAAATTACAGTTTCCACACACAAAACTAACTACAATAAACATTGCCAAGCATGGGTTGTATGCGATATCTCGAATTATTAAGGATATTATTAGGGTGCTCGAATATCGCTCTTAGGTATTGTTAACCCGCCCTAAAATTAGTAGAATAGACATTGACACTGGCTCTGCCGACACTTTCTGGACCACAGCCCAGCAGTATGTCATGGCTGACCCTGCAGGCACTGCTTGGTTTGACTTGGTCCACTGGCTGGACCGCCGCAGGGTCATTGACTGTGTCAACCAATACTACCCGCTCTGGACTCTGGCTAAGGCTCAGGAAGCCCGCGGTGATCCGCTGTATCCGGCACTCATTGTGTCGACGGACATGAGGCGGTCCAGGTCCTACGGGGTGCTCTTCCGGCCTATGGTCTACGGTGATGTGACTGCCCCACGTGCCTACTGTATGCCATGGACCTCCGTGCCAGTCTGGTGGTGTTCCCTGATACCCACAGTGCTTGCCACCTTCCCTTCTCCGACCACCCGGAGCAGGACCAGTGGCTCCTTCCGCACAATGTGGTCCCACCAGAGGACACGGTCGGTACACTGCCTGCCAGCGGCACCCTCAGCTTCTGTCATATCTCTGCTGACCTAGCCGAGCGCCTATACCACACTGCGGCTCCTGATCTGCCACTGCCGGGTGGGTACCGCCAGGCACTGTCTATGCCTGATGGGGCTCAGTGGGAGGAGGCTATTACCGGTGGGGAGGTGCAGCCTCTGATTGACCAGGGTAAGATAGAGCCGGTGGAGGAGCTTCCCGACGGTGAGATCGCCACCAGCACCATCTTTGTGCTGAACAAGCCCTGGAAGCCACGGGATGGTCTGCCGCCCGACCAGATTCATAAAGCTCGGATGGCCGTGGCTGCCACATGGCACTGGGGCTACACCCAAGCTGAGACCGCATGCACGGTAGCAGACCTACCCACCTTCCGCCTTCTCTTCATCCTGTCTATTATCTTTGCTGGTATGGGGGTTATGGTCTATCACTTTGACGTCAGTCAGGCCTTTGTTCATGCCCGTCTGGAGGTTCCTATATATGTGCGGTTCCCCTCTGGGTATATGTATAAGGGCAGATATGGCTATGCCAAGCTGCTCTATGCACTCTACGGGCTACGGACAGCTGGTGCTTCCTGGCAGAAGCTGGCCAACAAATTCATGAAGTCCTTCACCTATCAGGGAATGCACTTTGACACCCAGTCCACATATGACCCGTGCCTATACTATATTGTGACCTCTGTGTTCGTGGCCTTCGTGGCTGTCTACGTGAATGACTTCGGGCTGACATGTGATGATGCATTCCACCAGGCTTTCTGGGCAGCTTTCCAGGCGGCATTCAAGAGCAAGAATCTTGGCCGTATGACAGCCGTCCTGCAGCTTGCGGTTGACTATGATCGGTGGGGCATTGCACTGTCCCAAACCAGGCAGATCAAGGAGCTCATGTCCAAGTTCAAGCTTCCGGCCAAAACCTTTCACAATCCGATGGATGTGAACCTCATTATCCAGAAGCCGGAGCACCCTGATCTCACCCTTGTCACCCCGTATCTCTCACTGCTCGGGTCCCTGCTGTGGATTGCACGGTGCACCAGGCCAGATGTGTATTACTCGGTCATATATCTGGCACAGTTCTCCTCATGCCCCTCGGCTCAGGCCTGGGAGGCACTTCAGAGAGTGGCTCGGTATCTTTACTTCACACGGCACTACCGTATCCGTTATGCTTACCCCAGTGCACCGCTTTCTGTGCTCACAATACAGGTGTATTCGGATGCTGACCATGCTCGTGACAAACTCAACGGGTGCCTCTCCTACTCAGGGGGCATTGTGTTCCTCAACGGCATGGTGCTTCATTGGGTGTGTGCCCGCCAGACTGATGCTGAGATGTCCTCCACTGGATCTGAGTATGTGGCCGCCTCTGTGGTTGGGCAGCGGGCCATGTCTGCTATCCATATGATTGTGGAGATGTTCGGATTTATCAGAATCACGCAGCAGGAGCCGGGTGTGTCTGCTCTGGCTCTGTCTACGGCCTTCCCTGCAGCTGACACTTCTTGGATGCAGAGGGCGGCCACGTTCTTCGAGAATCATGCTATGGGTCATGGTCAGATGGGCCCCGCCTCCCCCCTACACTACCGGGAGGCTGAGCCTGTTCCTGACAGCAGCCTGTATGCCCTGCCTCACGCGGTGCCAGTACCATTTGATGGCACGGGCTACGAGGACGGTCCGCGGGAGTACCACTCTCAGCGGTCTGGCATGTATGGTACCTCTGGACCCTTCATTCCCAGGCTGGAGCTCCCGGTGGCTGTCATGATTGACAACCAGGCGGCCTCCTCCATTCTGAGGAATGTCATGCTATCCACCAAGATTAAGCATGTGTTGATCCGTTTTCACTGCTTTCGGGGGTGGGTGTGTGCTGGGTACCTAGTGCCTGTTTACATCAACACTTTACTCAACCTGGCTGATATCTTCACCAAGCCTCTTCCTGGGCTCAAGGACAAGGTGCGGGTTATTATCAGCATGATCGGGTCCTTCATGGACGTGATCCGCCCGCACCCCAGTGGTGCGGGTGACTCCTAGGTTCTCTGGTCCTCTGTCCGGCTGAGCTGCAGGCCTATGAGCCGGCAGCGGTCGGGCAAGGGGTCTTTCTGGTCTGACTGGATTGATGCCCTTTGACGTGGTGCCCTTCTGGACTGGACTTTGTGTTCGTGGACAGACTGGTACCTATGACCTGCCCTATGAGACCTTAGACACCGACAGCTCTACTCTGACCTTAAGCACATCTGACTGGATTCTGGCCTTTGACTACATCCTGTACTTCTTTGACATCTTCTATGACCTCGAGTACTGGTTGACCGTCGAGCTGAGCAGCATCGGATGAGAGTATCTATCGGGGAGCGAGATCTGGCGGAGACCAGTTACTATTTTCATATCCTTGTGGCAGTCCACCTAGTTGGCATGCATATACTAGTACTATAGCATTCGGTTTAGAGGGTTAGCCGGAAGCGGGGATGGCGGCAGGTCGGCCCTTTGGTTGATGTTGTTCTGATCCGTGGACGGGGACCTCTTAGTTTGCATTAGCTACCTGTTTCACATTCTTGTGCCACCTCAGCCGAGGTGGTGTGCTGAGATTCAGTAGTTCAGTACCACGTATGACGTATGACAGTGACAGTGACAGTACAGTGACTTCCTACCTGTACTCAGTAGTTCGACTTCGGTAGCTTAGACTGTGACACGCGATATGATTGCCTAGTGACGGCCTCAGAGCTTAGATAGCCTGAGAGTCGTGTATTCATTTCTATCTTTTGATATACCCGATTGCCTCGCTCAAACCCTACGGCGTTCAGCGTTTTCACTGTGTCACTAGGACATTCTAGTACTTCCTTTAGGACCCCACCATCAAAGGGTGGGTTTCCATAGACCTTTTTCCCTTTTCCAGTGACACCGTTGATATATGCATCTCTTGCAAGTCCATCCCATCCTATTTTTTCTTTGTGGCAAAAGGGTCTCAGCGCCTCTTTCATTGCTGCCGTGGGAATGCACCTCCTTGATTTGATTCCTGGGTGTGAGTTTACAGGGTTACAGAAAAGCTCACATCCGTCCTTTCCTAAGCCTCTCGCATCTATGATGATGTCTAATAAATCTCTTCTTATTGCATAACAATTCTTCGGGTCACCCGACTCAGTATTACATGCTATAAGTGCTGAGTGGATATCATTGGCCCGTTGTGTGTAATTACTGATCGATGTCTGGGGTGTATCAGTTGTTAGCCTATGCCACTCAACTAACTTCCAGAATTCTTTCTTTTTGATGTACTGTAGGTCTTGGAAGTTGTGACACCCATCGTTGTTTATGCCGATTGGTGCAGCGGCTATTGCTACGGTACCTTTCCTGGTAGTTGATAGTCTGTACATGCTAGCCTCTGGAAGAGCAGCAAGCGGTCTGGAGGCTGTTAGGTCCTTGTCTATTTCTGCTAAGGGGAAAATTTCGGAGGCTCTGGTGGTGCCACCCCTTGTGTTTCTGCCTTCTATTATCAATCTCGGGTCTCCTACAGTGGCTTTTTTGATAGCCTCTTTTATTTCCTCTTGTTGGTTTTCCCTTAGCTGGCGTAGTTCATTTCCTTCTCCTGGGCAGTTCAGTTGGATATGTTGATAGGTGCACTGTGCTGTTGTGCCGCATTTCTGGCAGGTCGGGCTTTCTCCCATTCCCATCCTGTGTGCTCTATGAGGGGATGCTTGTAGGCCTGCGAGTTCTCTGCACCTATAGGCCGTGAAATACTTAGACGCAATTTTTGATACATCCTTGGTTGGTTTCACGTGATTCTCCTCCAATAGTCTGAGTGCCCTGCCTTGTCCATTCATGTCTTTCCATTTTTTGTGATGGTTCAATCTTTGGAGCCTCCTAATGTGGTTCCTGATGCCTCCTGTTATGGATTGTTCATGAAAGAGGAGGGAACAATCTAAATCTCCGTCTTCATCGAATCTAAGCTGTCTTCCGCTGTATCTAAATGCCGCTCTTTTGGCCGTTCTATCTACTTTGTCATGGAGCCTATCGTTATTGTGCCCTCTGATCCATTTAATCAGGAGTTTCGCTTGTCCTGTTGTGTTGTAAAATCCTAATTCTTCCAAGATCAGTCTAATGGCTATCAAGTCCCTTCTGTTTGGCTCTTGCATAAGGTCCCTGACAGTATTTAGGGTTCCAGGGTCACGGTTTACAGCATTGATAGTTGCCATAGAGTCAATTACATGGGTAAGGGGAACCAAGGTGTTCAGAATTTCATGCTTCCGATCTTGGAGTAGCTTTCTGAGACCCAAAATTTCTGCATTGGTAGAGCTAGGTTTAAGGATGTTATCTATAATTCCTGCTGTAGGTGAGGTAATAGGCGTCTCCCTTGGTATGTTATGTTTGCTCATGATTGGTGTTGAGTCTCCCTCCTCAAATCTCATGTATGCTGCTCCGCAACTTGCAAAAGATGAGCTTTTGTAGAGCGAACCGTCACTTGCAAAATCGAAGCTAACCCTATGATCTGCGCTGTCATGTGTGCCCTGTTCCTCATCTTCTGATGCACTCGGGCAGCTAAATTCACTGTTATCCGCTGCACATGAGTTATTGCACCTTACTCTGAAAAGGTCTTTGAGTCTATTTTCAACATATTCTAAGTATATCTCGGTTCCCGAACCTTCTCCTATGTTGATCCTTGCTGTATTGTTGGCATTCATTCTCAAAATGTTTTGGTCCACCGGCATCAAAGTTGTACCATCCTGCAGTATCTGATATTCATTAACTAGTAAAGTCTTCAGTCCTGTTTTGTCCGGTCTGTATATCCCTTCTTGATCCTTGGTGTACTGTTCCAATTGTAAAGTACCTAAACCGGTGTCATGTCTCTGAACTTTGACTAGCTCTATCCCTTCCTGGCCCATTCCTGTCCCTTTCCAGCACATCATGCCCTCCTCCGGGACTTGCGGTGTGTCTCTGTATTTGGATTTAACCTTCCGTAGCTCTGCTTCGGACTCATCACAGATAACTTCTGTCTGAAGGGCTGAAAACCATGATGGGGGTTCTGTTCCTTGTAGGCTATGCTTTACCCGTAGTTCTTCCCAACTAAGCATAAGCCCTCCACATGGCTGAAGAAAGGAACTCATGTATCTAAGATTCCGGGTTGCCACTA
The DNA here is from genome assembly GCA_001247695.2 of Cymbomonas tetramitiformis. Taxonomy (NCBI): domain Eukaryota; kingdom Viridiplantae; phylum Chlorophyta; class Pyramimonadophyceae; order Pyramimonadales; family Pyramimonadaceae; genus Cymbomonas; species Cymbomonas tetramitiformis. The sequence continues at coordinate 39,905 of LGRX02026486.1, read as the reverse complement.
GCATACTTATCTTCTCATACACAGGTTTCGGGAGTGGCGAGTAAAGGAAGGTTTGTAGCTCCTCGTAATCCTGAAGAGTGGAATGCTTTGTGTCTATAGAGTAGCCATACTTTGACAGCATGTAGCTCACTCTTTTGAACCAGTTCCCACTTTTGTATGTGGCTTTTTTGAAAGGGAGGTGGTGGGATAAAGGAGAGCCCTGGATTTTGAGCTCCCTTGCTTCTCTCTCCATGACATAACTTGCCATTCTGCTCCATGTGCTGCTGTTGTCTCTGTACAGGTGTGCATTTGGTGTGCCGTGTAATCCATGTATGATCTGGTCACTCCAATATTCGTATTCTGTTGTATTGCATAATGTGATTAAGGTTTCCGAGATGCATGTAGCATGGGCAATGTCTGTTACGCTGTCAATCCCCAGTCCTCCTAGTGCGGCCGGTGTCCAAACCAATTGATGGTTTGTGTCTGTGGGTCAATTTAAATATCTCAGGACGAAGTTTGCTATTGTGCCATCAATTTCTTTTGCTACATTGTTTGTTTCCGACTTTCCGTGCAGATAATCGATGTAACTTTCAAAGGATATGCCATTCTTGGTACAACAACCGCATTGATTATGTAGCGAAGCTGGTTCAAGTTTAAGGTTTGTGTTTGAACTGACAGCAAGCTTTGGGTGAGCTTATCCATAAGTATCTGCTTTTGGTGTTCCCATCCGCCATCTAGCGCAAACCAAACCCCTAAATATCGGTTTGCTTCAGTTCTGTTGCTATATTCGAGATATGCAGGGGTCTTGGGTGGAAGCCATTCGGACCATATGTTGGGCCCTTCCTCTCCCTCTTCGATTTTCAGCATACCTCCGGACATGAGTTTCTTTTCCAATTCGGTATGCCTTTCATATGCGTTACCCCTCTGTTTTATGGGTTTCCTGTGGGAGTATTTCGATTTTTTAGCATTAATGGGAATCCCTATAAACTCATGAACTCATTGATCACCCCGAGCATGTCCTGTACTTCCTCTCTTGATTTCTCTATCAAGATGATATCATCACAGAAAAATCTGGCAAAGATGTTGGGCGGTGAGTTCATGTTCAGCCATTTCCTGTTCGTCTGGGGTGATGTTGCTCCCGGGTTTCTGGTGGCATCTCTCCGTTTCTCTAAGGCATACCCGTAGGTCTGTTTCATGGGGTTCTTCCCGTTTGCCCTTTCGGCCAGCCAGATGGCTAGTATGTCCACAATTGCCACAAACCTGAGGGGACTTAGGACTTCTCCTTGGGGCACCCCGCATTCGAGCATCCATTCATCTGCCATGCCTTCAGATGTGAGGACCGATCGGGATGCTTCGGATGTGATGTCCGAAATGATTGTAATGATGTTTTCGGGCAGTCCTATTTTCTCCAGTGCTAGCTTGCTCATCCAAAATTCTGCTCGGTCAAAGGCTTGTTTAAGGTCCAGGTAGACAACATGCAGTTCTTTGTCGAATCTGTTAGCATCGGAAATAACTTCATTTAGGACTTGCAACGAATCTTCAATGTTGTTATTGGGTAGAAAGGCATCTTGAATTGGGAAAAGGACTGGATGTTTGGATAAGGCCTTCTTTATTCTGTTTGCAATGATGGAATTGAACAACTTCGTGCCTGTTTCCAGCATGGTGAGTGGTCTGGAATTATCTGATGTGCATGGTTTGTTCGGATCTTTGGGGATTGGCTGAATGAAGCCCGCTTTTGCCAATTTTGGAAAAGAGCCTGTTCTCAAGATGTTGTTAAACATTTCAAGTATGAGTTCCTGGAGGTTTTGGGGTCCCTGTATCCATTGTGCATAATGCGTTCCCGATGGGCCTGGGGCTGTGGATACTCCACATGATCCATAGACTGCCTCCAGCTTCTTCATAAGTATAGGTTCTGCTAGCTGCTCAATGACAATCATGCTGGGGTAGTTTGGGGCTGTTCTTTAAGATCGATTTCAACCATGGCGGTAAGTGCTTGGGTGCTTCGGGTCTTGTGGAGAAGAGTTTGTTTTCTTTATATTCTTTTAAGATGGCTTGCTTCCTTTCATTTGCTGTGGACGGTACCTCACCTTTGTCGTCATATTCTGGGGCTGCACCCTTTTCCGTCCCTTTTTTGTTTCCTACGGCTCTGTCCAAGAAGGTTGAAACCTTCTTTGCAAACAAATATTGCATCTCTTCCTTCTCCCGGAGCTTCCAGTATCGTATGTCCTTGAGTCTGCTTTCTTGGAATGCTTTTGTGACTGTTGGCAGGCTCGCCTCAAGTCTGTTACTCCATGCCTCGGCCGTTTCCTGTGGCTTCCTACGAAGACTGTCGCAAGGTATGGTGCTAATGAGGCATTCTGTTGCTTCCAGGTCCTTTTCCTTTTCTACCGCTCCCAGCATTCGGTGTGTTTTTCTCAATGACTGAAGCCATTTGTATAGATAGTTTGATGTGGCTGATGGGACCGGCCTTTTGTGCATCTTTTCCCCCCTCGTTCCAAATGCAGCACACGCCGCTTTGTTTGCTGATTCATGGATGAAGTCCCAAGTGTGGTCCGTATCTTCTTCATGGGAGCTACAGCTATCTATATTCTCTTTACTGCCCTCCAGTTCTTGCTTTGTGTTTACTAGTTTTTGTAGTCGTTCTGTGTAGGCTTTCCACCCGGTGGCATATTTGAAGTTGTATGCTTTGGTTTTGTCAAGGGCTGCTAGGGGTTTGTCGCAGTGACTCCAGTGCTCTGCTTGCTGGCTCTGATGCATGCAGATGTCCCATATGTGCCCTTCTTCATGCTCCTTGGGTCCTTCGAGTTTTAAGACTTCAGTATTCCCCAGGCCCGTCGTTAAAACTGGTTTGGGAATTTCGACGACATGTCGGTCTGTCGCTTTTTTGATCACGGCGATTTGATTGGTTGAAAAATTCTGAAAAGCGACATCGCGACATGCGACAGGGTCTACACTATCTTTTTTGGGTCTACACTATCTTTGCATGTCGTCGAATTCAGAAGATAGTGTAGCTGCGCTGACGAGGTAAGTGATGGTTATGACACCCAGGTTAGTGAGGATAGTGAGAACTCCGGGTATTTTTATGATTCTGAAGGGTTTTCTTGTGAAGAAGTTTGTGAAGAGCTTGCATACGATGTTGTGAGTGCGGACACGTTGCGGCCGTTATACCCAGGAGCCCGTTGCACCCTATTTCAAGCTTTGTTACAACTTGGAAATTTGGTAAGTAAGGGCGCTGTTCCCTTGGAAGCAGTCAATGATTTTTGCAAGTTTGAACACGATGTGAAGCTTCCAGAGGGTAACATTTTCCCCCAAAGTGCGTACCTGTTCGTTTGGCATAGATAAAAGTAAAGCTACCGATAGCCGTTGTGAGTACCACTGCTGCCCTAAAGGTTGTTGGTCGCCCCGAAGGGGACCAGTCGGGACAACCTATGTAAGTTGGGAAAACCTGTTGGGACAACCACACAAAATCAGAAACAGAAAGAACCTGCCAAATCTGGAGGGGAACATCCCCCGGAGGAGGGGAACACAAGAAGGGAAGTCCAGCAAACCCAAATCCAGGAGGCACTCACCCAGCCGCTGGACATATTTGCGACACCGGGCGTGGTGCAATACCCACCAAAGGTAATCCTATCGGCCAGGAAGTTTTTACGAAAAATCTCGGATATGCCGAAAAGGCAGCGGGCTGAAGACCTGCCTGCAAAGTACATCAAAGAACAGGCAGACAAATATTGTGTCGACAAACGACCAGTAGTCACTGCTGAGGACCCACCAGCGCTCATCAGCAAGCTGGGCGTCCCCACGGAGGGGTCAGACGACAAGGAGGGAATCCATGTCCCGCTGCACGTCAGAGCCCTCACGGGTTGTGACCTCAGCCCCGAACACACAACCTCTACAGGGCTGCCATCCAAAGGTAGACCCAGCTAAAAATAACGGACCTGGCGGAGACTGTAGAGTCCGCAATCCAATACCTGAGGTACCTGGACTCAGCGGTCAGGCTCAGTACAGAAGACCCCCTATAACAGGGTGTTTAATCACGAACACACTCACCTCTGGTTGGACGAGAGGGGCCGGGTAGCGCAGATAGACCTGGCATTCAAACCCAGGAAAATCGCGCTGCTGGTTCTCCACAACCCCATCTTCAGACTGCCTATGCGCTGCAGACCTCAACCACATCAAACCTTCTCCCCGGAACAACAAGCGATACCGTGCATCTATGTGTGGTTCCCCTGGAACCCCACAGTGGGCCCGGCGGCAGACCGCCCCATCCTGGTGCACGGGGAGGGACTGGGTAAAGGTGTCACCCTCAGGGAAGCGGCCTGCACACTTGCAGGCCAGTTCCTGTTCAAGGAGGAACACAATCATCCTCTCGGGCACCTAGTCGACAAAATCAAAAAGGGGGCGAGGAAGGAATCGGAAAGGGACTCGGGCCTGCGGGAAGTCCTGCTGCTCGAGGCAGTCTCCCCCACGGCTGCGCAAGCCATCCTCCAAAATCCTTACGACTTCGGGGTCCCCACCACCCACATCTGGCTCCCATCAAAAAACCAGACGGAGGAATCAAACAGAACTGGCGTGGTGGTAATAGACTATAAGCAGGTCCTTTTCACCTCTCATCGCTCTAGCCTGGTGGAGGCCATCGCAGCACACATACAAAAACTGACGGCCTCCACCAACAAACTAGAGTCCCTCAAGGACATCTTCTGCCTCCACGTTGGCACGGGGCAGTGGGCCCCATCAACCTGGGGGAACCCAGCAACCCTCATCCAGTGGAAGCGAAACGGAAACCGTACCATCAACCACTACTGCGTCCTGACCCAGCCCGCGTACGAAGCACTGCACGAAGCTGGGCAGCAGGGGACGCAGACCTCGGTCCTGGCAGGGATCAACAAAGAGGGCACAAAACTCTACACATCGGCGGAGCTTGAAGTGGGGAGGTGGAGCCAAAAAGGACCGGGAATAGAAGCAGCAAAAATGAAAGGAGCCCCCTACCAGTCGCCGGGAAGAAAGGTAGGAGACGAAAAACCAGGCAACCCCGGACAACAGGCCGCCGCCGCCATCCACTGGGTGGAGGAGGCGGCCAAGAGTGCAGTTAGGAGGACAGCTGGCAAGGCAGACTCGGGAGCAATCCCTCACGAGGTCACCAAAACTCTTGGTGACCTCGCCCAGCAGTTGAAGCTCTTCAACGACGAGCTCCCCTCAGGGATCCAGAAACTCCGAGAGCTCCAACTGACAGAAGACTCGAAGACTGCTGACCGTCACCGTGAGCTCCTCAACCTTCTGGGCTCGGTAGTCACCACCCAGAAGGAGAGCTCAGAGGCCCTCATCAAGGAGATACAAAAAGCCACATCCTCAATCAGAACACTGGCGGACGTGCTAACGAGCCAGTATGCAGCACCGATCGACAAGGAGCGCCAGGCGACATCCCCTCCCCAAGAGGAGGCGGGGGCACCCCAGACTGGACTCGAGCCGATCAAGACGAGTCCGGTCACCAGGAGCCACGCCATCCCGAAACGAAAACAAGAACCTACAGACACATCTGCTGGTCAGGAGAAGATCGAGACCGAAAGCCCAACAAAGAAAAGAAAGGCAAAGACAGTCCCTCCAAGGGACGAGGGCCCGATCACCAGAACGGTAAGAAGCAGCCTGCCCAACCCCACCTGCAAACCTTTTTCTGCAACAAAACATACCGGCACATCGCTAACACACGAATGGGGGATATGCTACACAGGCGGGACTGTCCAGAAAATTCTAGCCAAGACAAAAGAGGACAAACCCCCAGCAGGCAGAGTTACAGTAGGAGACCCTGTAGTAACCACCGGCATAGGTAGAACACACATAGCTGTAATATTCACATATATTCTGATAGCCTGTCTTCCTGCATCGTCTGCAACCTGCTGCCAACTTCCACCCCACCCGATGTCCCACCATGCTGACCCTCCTTACTGTGGATATGTGTCACTGGCCGCCTCCGAACTCAGGCATAATAACCACACCCTTTCCAGGGATAACTCCCCCAGCAATTACCGCGCGGCTGCCGAAAGTAACCCGAGCGGAAGTCACTATATACACCATTTGAATAGTAACCCCAGTAACGACAGAATGCACAAACCGGCGATGCAGCAATACAACACCATGAGGGACGAGAGAACCCCCCATAACGTTAACCACATAACCACTGTCCATAAGACAAATATACGACATGTCTGTATGCACAGCTACCCGCAATACCGATGTGCTAAGGCAACCAGATGCGAACCAAAACCCCATGGCAAATGCCAGCAGCAAGGAAAGACTGCGACACCTAGCCACCATTTACACAAGCACAAAAGGGGGGATGCATGCTGTACCAATGACAACAGTAGGAACACACCCCCTCTCGGCAGACCCACACACCCCCGCCACGAAACACAAACGAACCCTACCGAAACCCTAACGGATGCAGCCACAAACGGCCTCGCAGAACCCGGTGGGCGGGGATATTAAGCAAGAAATGTCACCTGGTGATTCCACTGACCGCGGAAGACGCGGAACGTCAGAAGCGGACCAGGGTTCAACCCAACACTACGAGCGACAGCCCGCTTCCGGAGCGTGAGCCGGCGTTCAACGACACGAGCGCGCACGGACAGGCAGTGCAACCAACGCCTGTGGTGGCAACCGCCACGAGCGACCGTTCGCTTCCGGTATGGGAGCCGGCGGCCACCGATACGGGCGCGCAGGGGCAGGCCGTCTTACACCCAACGCCTGTGGTGGCATCCGCCACGAACGACCGTTCGCTTCCGGTATGTGAGCCGGCGGCCACCGATACGGGCGCGCAGGGGCAGGCAGTGCACCCAACGCCTGAGGCTGCAGCCGCAACGAATGACGTGCCAGCAGCCGCTGTGGAAATGACGCCCCGCACCCGAGCTAGGCGGCACCGCATGTTGAAAATGAGGAAGCCTGGCACCGCCAGCCGTGTGCAGCAGCCGGTTTGCGCCGTGGATGCATGTTGCACTCCAGTACGGCCAACCGCGCCGGCGGTGGCAACGCGCAAAAGCCCGAGGCATCCTGCGCCTGCTGCAGGTAGCGAGCAAGGTACGGGCTATCCAAAACTCATTGCACGGTCTACGCGTAGGTGCTTGTAGTTCTTGTATTTCTGCGCACACCCAGCTGGCAACCGATCTAGGGTTCGTTGTCTATACCTATGATGCAACCCCTGTACCGACGGGAGGAGTGCTGGGACGGCGAGCAGCCGACAGGCTGAAGCAGGCGCACGCGCTCAGGCAGGAGTGGACCTTCTCGGCCCCGGTTCCAAGGGAGACCGTTGAGCTGGCCCACATTCCGGCGGCTGACTCGGCGGATGCAACTACTGGGACACCCACAGCAGCCGTGGCGGGAACAAAAACCCCCGTCACCAGCCCTACAACCAGAGCCCACGCAGCATACGCACGACGAAGGGATGCACTCTTGAAAGGTGCGGTCACACCACAGATGGGCCCTCTGCCGGTCTGCAAGGATGCCTGATGATCCGGACTTTCCTTGTATGTGGTTCCCGGAAGTGCGCCACTGGTATACAAAACGGGATTGGGCATTGGGCCGAGCAGCAAATAAGAGGAAAATGTGTGAACTGAACGCCAAAGGCGAGCCTTGTTCGCCAAAGGCGAGCCTTGTTCGCCAAAGGCGAGCTTCGCACCTGTGCCCCAAATATTAATCAGTTCTTGAAAACCAAGTAGATCATGCGTAGGTTACACGGTGCTGACAATCGTATACGATTGTCAGAACGTTATAACGTGCAAACTCCCACATTGAAAACTATGATTATTAACTTGCCCTGTATATCATGCGTAGGTTACACGGTGCTGACAATCGTATACGATTGTCAGCTGCTTACAATGGTATACGATTGTCAACGGTTCTGACAATCGTATACGATTGTCAGAACCGTGTAACTTACAAACTCTTCCATTGAAAATTATGATCTTAAACTTACCTGCTGCATCTCCCATGAAGCCGTAGAATAATACTTCCGCACGCGGGTGTTCGGCTGCTACCGTCTTCTTCACCAATGTCCAAAACAGTACCTGTGTTTCGGTACAGTCTTTGGGTACGGTCATGGTGGCAATAGTGAGCAGGGCGTTGGCCTCTATGGAGAACACGTGCGCCCCCATCGTCACCCAATCCCCAGAAACCTTGCGATGTACGAAATCCAAGTGGACGTACGCTGAGCGAAGGTAGTCGTCGCTGCTGTTCGGGTTCATGCGAAGCACGATATCGACACCTCCATCCACTCCGACACTGGACATAACGAACGTGTGAGCATAACTGTCGATGTTCCCCTCGTCCGCGAAAGATTGCAGTAGGCCCTTACCGTGCTGAGCAGCCCATTGGGAAACGGCTTTCATGCCCTCATCCTGTCGACGACCTCGCACGAAATTCTGGTCCACTGCCTTATCAATCACTTTCATTTTCCTCGCGATGTCTGGTAGCTGGCTAGGGTCAAAAGAAGAATCTTTTGGAAAGACGGTTTCCGTGAGTAAAGTCCTTTTCACGTCGCAAACGTTTCGCACTCCACCGGTATTTAGAACCTCCGCAGCCCTAGCCTTAGCCGTTTTTATCTCATTCACGCTGGGGTTGTCGGTGGACAATACCACATGGTTGTGCGCATCGGCGCCGGTATACAGGACGAGGATATTCCCATCGGAGTCAAGTTCGGTGGTTACCGAAAACGGACAACGAACTGCCAGAATGAAGCGGCTCGGCGTTGCAATGGGCGCAAGCCAGATTGCGGTTTTTAAAGGTACCGGTGAAGTCGGAATGGTTCCGGTCACCCGTTTGACGATATACGATACATGCAACGTTCTTACAGGTTAATGCCCCACTACATCACGTAGTTCTACTGAGTCGGCCTCTGATACGTTTTTTGTCGGACGAGCGCAGCCAGGTCTGCGGATCGTATTTTAAGAAATCTCTCCAAGGAGAGAAAACTCCGGCACGTGGCTTGTAAACTACACCCGGAAGAAGAGGCACTGGCAGTTCGTCGACAAGCTCTCCAGGCTGAATTGGCGCTACGTCTTGGGACAAATCAACGTGCTGCGAAAAATCAATCGGAATAGCTGGTCCGTTGTAGGCTGCATATTCCGATTTGACCTTGTGCTTGAGCTTTGGTTCTATTCCCGCGCTGGAGGATTTCGTAGATTCATACGAGTCTTTTGGAGGTGGGGGCGATTCGGTTAAGTCACAAACAACATGTTCTTGCTTTATTTCAGGGCGAGGTGGAGAAGCTGATGCTTGGGAAGATTCGTGGGTGGCTGTTTCGAGATTAACACAGCCGGTCTTCACGTCACTCGTAGATCCGGGGGTTGAGCTGACACCACCGATCACAAGTACGACAGCTCCGTCAGGGAACACGGTACCGAGCTCGACAGTTTGCACATTTTCTGTGCTGCGCATGTGAAGAAGCATCGGGGTATCGGTAAGGGTTGGAAACAAGGCCTGTAGTAACTGAAAGAGATTGGCACCGCATGCGGGACATCCAAAGCATGGTTACCGTATCGCAGGGAAGTCGGCATGGTATCCTAAGGTACCATGATAAATGAATTATTTTATGAAAGGAATACTCTATATAGACATGGGTTTAGTGTAAAATTTCCTAAGTGCCTATCCTAAGGTACCATGAGAAATGAATTATTTTATGAAAAGAATATTCTATATAGACATGGGTTCAGTGTAAGTTTTGAAGAACCAAGCATTGAAGCTAATCGCTTGGGAAACAGTTCTGACAAGCGTATACGATTGTCAGAACCGTCGGGAATATTAATGTTGTAAGATTAATGTTGGGAGGGTGGGGACTATGTACGCCACACCGCTCTGACTCGCCGCTTCGTAAGTATAAAGAAAAACATTCAATTCGTTTGGGAAACAGTTCTGACAATCGTACACGATTGTCAGAACTGTGTATCGCGACTCGACAATCGATTGACAGAATCAAATTGTCCATGCAATATTTCTTAAGTATATATATATATTTTTAATTTTCTTAAGTATGTGAAAACGCAGGCGTCGACGCGGACCGACGCGTTACCCTCCTTAAGTATGGGCTTACGTATGGGAGCCCTACTTTTCAAAATCTTAGAATGTTAAGAATGTTTGGTCCGTCCGTCCGTCCAAAAAATGGTCCGTCCGTCCGTCCAAAATCTTGGACGGACGAGTTTTTGGACGGACGGGCGAGTTTTTGGACGCGTCACTGGACTAACATCACCTCTCCAGAGGATATGCCTGCACATGGTGCTATGCCATCCACACGGTTTGCCTGGGGTGCAGCGCCTTGCACTTCCTGGGGGAGGCTCAGCAGTCGTCAAGGCAGTGGGAGCCGGGCTGGGAGGCCAACGTCGCAGAACAGGATGAGGTCTTGCCGTACACCGTGTTGGACGAGCTTCAGCCTTTGGGCAAGACGACTGTGACCAAGGACGAGGCAGCGTGGCTCGACACAGAGCTCAACGCCACGTTTGGAGGCCATCCTGACTTCAAGGAGGCGCATTGGGAGGAGATGCGGGCTGTTCTTCGCAGATGCAAGGGCACCTTCGCCAACACCCCTCACGACTTGACAGGCTACAAGGGCAAGGCGGTGCATAACACGTTCTCCATCCCGTTCAAGGACGAGTCCAAGGCTGTTTACCAGAAGCCGAGGAAGTACAGCCCATGCAAGCAGGAGATCATTGACATTCACTGCAAGGAGTTGCTGGAGTATGGCTTCATCGAGCCCGCAGCCAAGCATTGCAGGCATGCAAGCAACGTCGTTGTGGCTGGTAAGAAGGATCACGAGACTGGTTTGTGGACCCAGACACGCTTCTGCGTAGATCTCAGGGGCATCAACCGACACTCTCTCAAGGACAATACCTTGCCGCATCGACCAGAGGAGCTTTACCAGAAGGTGGCGAAGGCGAGGTTCAAGACGACGCTGGATGCCACCAAAGCCTCCCACCAGATTCCTATGGCCACGGAAGAGGACAGGAGTAAGACGGCGTTTTGGTGGAAGAACCAGTTGTACCAGTACACCTCGATGCCTTTCGGGGCTGCTGGAGCAACGTCTGCCTTTGTGAGGATCATGGACTACGAGCTACGTCACCTGCAACATTGCACGCACGGTGGCGTACGTCGATGACGTGGTGGTCTACGCTGATTCCACGCCTAAGCAGCATCTGAAGGATGTCGAGGAGGTGCTGCGCACGTTAGGAGACGCTGGTATAAGGCTGCACGCAGGCAAGAGCACCTTTGGGGCAACCACTGTGGACTTTTTGGGCTACCGCATTGGGCACAATTCTATTGGTGCGCAGGAGGCAAAGTGCAAGGCCATCCAGGACCTCCCGAGGCCCCAGGACAAGACTGGGATCCGCTCTATTCTGGGCATGATGAACTACTATAAGGGCCTGGTGGGTGAGCCAGGGGGACCAAACTATTCTGAGATGGCGCGCCCCCTCAACGACTTGCTCAAGAAAGAGATCACAGATATCAAGGGAGATTGGGGGAAGGAGCAGGACCAGGCGCTCCAGGACCTGAAGGACTCGCTCTGTGCTGGGAGATGTCTGAGGCCAATCGATTATGACAGGCCCCTCATATTGTACACCGACTGGAGTACCTATGGCATTGGTGCAGTGCTGGGCCAGAAGGACGACGATGGAAAGGAGTATATCTGCATGGCGATCAGTCGTTCCTTGAGCAAAACGGAGAGACAGTACGCCAGCTTCAAAGGCGTGAGATGCTTGCAGTGGTGTGGGCAGTGCGCACGCTGAGGCAGTACCTGCATGGCGTCCACTTCACACTGGTGACAGATCACTCGCCACTCACTACCTTGATGGAGAAGTCTGACCTTCAGGGACAGCATCTACGATGGGCGATCAGCCTACAGGAGTTCGACTTCACGGTGCAGTATCGCCCGGGAGCTAAGAACAGCAATGCCGACGTGCCATCTCGTTACCCGTTACCGTCCACGACAGACGAGACTGGAACAAGGCATGAGCGAGAGAAGGCATCTGCGCTTCACGCAGGCGTGGGGGAAGTTTACACGAAGGATTTCTGCGACAGCCTGTGCTTTATGCTGGCTGGGGACACTCCCCCAGGGGAAGAGGTGACGCCAGAGACTGTGCAGGTCGCTAACCACTGCAAGATGGCCGCCATATTAGAGCAGCTGGGCACGGGACCGGTGCATCGCTTGTTCGATTTGCACCATCAAGATGAATTGGAGTGCAATCATGCGGCCCTGTTCGACACAGACCAACCCGAGCTGGTGGTCGACTCTGGGAGACTAGCGAGAGCAGCTTGGAAGGCGCTGAGCTTGGTGAGACCCACGCGAGGCACGCATGGTGAAGGGAGTCCTGCTGTATACAGCAATGAATACTTTGAAGGTGAACGCATATTGAAGCCTGAGAAGGTGGACACCAGAGTGCTGGACAAGCGGTTCTTCTCGCAAGCTCGAGAAGAAGGTGTGGTATGCTATGCGCCGTGTGGAGGCCTCTGTGCTGGCCTAGAGATGTCACTCCGTAATGGAATAAAGGTGGATCGATACTTATATCAAGACATATCATCGGGCAGTCAGGCAGTGGCCAGAGCCAGGTTCACGGCGTTATTGAGGCGATATCCTGACCTTATGTCGCCCGATGCAATGGAGTTTGGGGCCCTACCTCACGATCTACACGACACTGCGAGCGCTGATTTCATACGAGCAGGAGCTCTTCAAGGTCGGCAGTGGGTTATGGTGTGTGGGTTTCCATGCCAGGATCTCTCTCCAGCTGGAACGCTCACGGGCTTGGATGGCAGGCACAGCAAGTTATTTTATGAAGTGGTTCGGCGTTTATCCACGCTGCAGCAGCTACAGAAGCAGCGGCCTCCAGGCTATGTTCTGGAGAACGTTTCTCCGCTGTCGCACAGACCTGGAACCAAGATCAGGGACGAAGTGTTCACGTACATTGCCAGTGTTATTGGCCGACCAGTGTCCTTTGACGCAGCGCAAGCAGGTGCCTACGCTCACCGACTGAGGGCGTAATGGAGTAACCTGTTCCAGAACCACCAATTTCGCTCCGTGATGGGCAAGGTGGCAAGGCCAGAAGGGCGGGTCGTATCATCGATCCTATGCAAGGGCTGGCAGCCCAGGCCTGTGGTGAGGACAGACCGCGCACCCCACTATGTGGTGAACGTGGTGGGAGAACCATTGAGGGCCCTTCCCACCATCATGGCAACACAAGGATCTAGAGCATTCCGATCAGCGAGAATGGGCACCGTTGTGCGCAGCGCTGATGAGGACACTCTCTGAGTAGGAATCCCGAGAGGTGAACCTCGACGAGAAATCGCGAGCCATGGGCTACAGTGCAAGTGAGCTACGCATGGCGGATGGCCTGAACGACGGAGAACTGGCAAGCATTCTGGGTTTGGCCATGGATCGCAGGGCTATGGAGCTGTTGATGGCGGTCGCAGAAGCAAGCAGGAAGGGGCTTCCACACGCGAGGAGTCCCCAGTGGCGGAGAATTCCCCAGGACAGCCTATCGCTGTAGACAACAACTGGGCAGACCATGCGAGGTCGGACCTTCAGCAGAGACAAGCTTTATTTGCTGGCAGAGTGGGTTGAAAATTCAAACGCATACACTCAGCAGGTGGCGAAGACTATGAGTCACCGTGACTGGGAAGAGAAGTTGCAGACGATGTGCTCGCGAGGGCAGAAAGGTGCACAAGGAATCGGTGCCAAGCGACAGAGCGCGGGGACCAAGAAGAAGAAGGAGTGGCAGCTCTACGCCATTGAACAATACCGTCTAAGGCACAAGAGTCACTTCGTGAAGGAGGGCGCGACCCAACCAGCACGCGCTGAGGTGCCTGCTTGGAGTCCGCCTGGTACAGTAATCACTCAGTAATAAGGAAACCCGCCAATAAGAAAGTAGCCAGCTTTTTTTGATTTCTTCACAATATTTAACACATAACACTCCATATTTAAGATATCTGTATAAATAAGAAAGTTGCTAGGCTGACCTAAAATTCCTGTTTTCTTAAAATCGAGTGTTTACTGTAAAGACAAGGAGATGAGAATTCCGATGCTTGCATGTACCACCAGATTTGTGGACTTGGTGGCCGGCGTTGCAGAACAACAGGCTGATCGCGACAAGCATCGAGACATACATGATGATGTGTGGTGTCTCAGATGGCTGAAGTCTGATGGCAGCGTAAAATTACCGGAGGACGAAGTTCGCCGAGTAAAGAGGCGCGCGGCACGACACCGATGGAATGAGGCCACGGATGCGATCTACATGATCACGCTGTCGGGCAAGGAGGTGAGGATACCAAAGCCTGCCGACCGTTTGGCATTGGTCAAGGAGTACCACTCCAGGACTGGCCATTGGGGTATAAGGCGCACACAACATCTTTTATGGCAGCGACATTGGTGGGCTGACCTGAAGAAGGACGTGGAGGCGGTGGTCACTCAGTGTGAGACCTGCCAGCGAGTAAAGACTCACTACGCGAGGGAGGAGGCGGTCTTGTCCCCTTTGGAGATCGTATCATTCATGTATCGTTGGGCATTGGACTTGGCATGGCCTTCAAGGAGGGTAACGAGGTCTGGTAACAGCAGGGTGCTCATCATGACCGAGCACTACACCAGATTTATAGTCTGCGTACCCATCCCCAACAAAGAGGCAAGCACCATTGCGGCAGCGTTTCGCAGTCATGTGCTGGCTGTATTTGGGGCGCCAGCCGAATGCTTGGTGGATGGAGGCAAGGAGTTCGAGGGCGAGTTTGAGCAGCTATGCAGGGATTGCCTGATAGACAGGAGGGTCACCTCACCAGACTCACCAGAAGGCAATGGGCTCACTGAGCGAGTAGTACGTACAATGAAGTTCTGTTTCAAGAAGATCGCCTTGGAGAAGGGCCTCGAGTATGAGTGGGACGAACAACTCTGGCCATTGGTGCTGAGCTACAATGCAGCACGCCAGGAGTCCACAGGAGTGGCACCGTTCACCCTACTGTTTGCCCAAGAGGCAGTGGTGCCGCCAGATCTGAAGCAGGCGCCTAGCATGGACTTCAGTCCGGAGGTCGGCGACGACAAGGATACCCGAGTCAAGGACCTTCTTCAGAGAGCACAGGTGGCGAGGCGGCTGATGGTGCATGCTGGCTGCAGTCTGGAGATCGCGCAGCACCGTGATACTTTACACTATGAAGGAAGAAGGGGTGGTGGTTACGAGCCTAAGCCACATCAGTTCAAGGTGGGGGACTTCGTGTACATCAGACAGAAGCCTCGCAGTGGCATGGAGGTCGCCACCAAGTCCGCCATCCTTAAGCTGGTCAAGATACAGCGAGATGGTGTTGTGGTGCTTGAGGACGCCACCAAGATGAAAGAGAAGAGCACTGTACGTGCGTGTGCAGAGCATTGCACCATGTCACCTACAGGTGAAGGATCAGTATGACTGCAGTGCAGCCGTGCCCAGCAGACATCTTGCATGCGAGGTGTGCAGGAAGGCTGATGGAGAAGCAGAGATGTTGTTGTGCGATACGTGCAACAAGGGGTACCATTTGTGGTGTCTTACCCCAGCGCTGCCTGATGTACTAGAAGGCGAGTAGTGGCTATGTCCTAGGTGCTCGGGCACGAGGATGCAAGCTGCTAACGCCGAGGTGCAGACCCAGGAAACTAAGGTCTCTTGCGTCTTGGAGGACAGATTGGGGATGAAGGAACAACAATTGAACGAGAAGCTGTCCCCAGACATGCGCCTGCTGCCAGCGGACGTGGGTCCCCGTCGCGTGGTGAAGGGAGATAATTTCCAGCCATGGCAGGCTATCTCGTCAAGGGAGATGATGCTGGAAGAGAAGGACCTGTTCCTTTACATGCCAGACCAGGTGGACTGGGGCAGACAGGACAAGCTCTCAGAGGCCGTGAAGATCTTCATGCCTGGGCATTGGAATGAGGGACACCGCACCGTGCTGAGCAAGAAGTATCGAGAGCAGAAAGTGATGGCGAGGCAACTGAGGGATGCACCTCTGGTGCCTGCCTTGGCTGAAGAAGAGATTGAAAAGCGAGGAGAATTAAGACATATGACCAGGGCCCAGGTGCGCGAGGCTAGCGCGCTACAGTGGGGACTTGAGCTTGTCATCACGGTGCCTTCCGAGGTGAGACGCCTGGCGACAGAGGTGGACTAAAAGTCCATCGATGGCGTGTGGGACCCATGGGCAGGTACTGGGGTCATCAGTGAGGTGATGGTGGAGCAATGGCCACAATTGAGATTTATGAACAATGACTGGAACCCTCAGCTGGGTTGGTCTGAGGCGCGTGATGCACTTCAGCCAGGTAACTATCGCATATGGAAGGAGAATTATGGTGTCTGTGACGCTGTGGTGACCTCTCCTTGGTTTGCCGCGTTGGATATCGCGTTTCCATTGGCAGTTATGGCCAGCCGCGTGGTGGCATGCGTGCATGTTCCCTCTTATTATCTGACAGACATGACCGAAAGCAGAGCCGCGTACTTCAGACGATTAAGTCAGTTCATGGGAACACTGACTCTCACCCCCCATAAGGGGGGAGGTCAGTGGTGCCCTGTGTCACCCCTCGCCTGCTCGGATGTCACTTGCAGTGCCTGCTGTCTATCTCCGCTCGTGTGTCAGTGTCACGGTCCGTCCGCTAGCTTAAAACTGTGTATCTCCCAGTTAATGCAACTTAGCCGAACCGAGAAACTCAGCCTCACTGCCTTGACATTTTTACAGTGCAAGCTAATATATTACTATATTATCAGCTTTCACATCAGGTCTGGACCCACCTACGTTCTAAGGTGTTTTTCTTGTGTTCCGTTCGCCTCGCGCCCTGCGATTCTACCCGACATCTAACTTAGTACCGACATCAAACCTAGTACCGACATCTTCAAACCGACATCGACCTCCTTGCCTTCGCATAGGTCACCTTTTTACCGACATCTTTTTTAGTACCGACATCTGCCTTAGTACCGACATCTACAACGCACTTTTTTGTGCGTTACCAATCAACTGGACCGACATTACTTTTTGCCCGACATGGCTTCCGCCCGACGTGAGACGATTGGTTCCGCGCTTCGTGCTGCACGCACACGCACTGGTGCATCACCATCCTCGTCACCGACGGCTTCGCACTCTTCACCATCTTCGAGTGCTCGACCCCGCCGCATCGTTGGGACTTCGTCCTTGCGTGCAAAACCGACATCTACGATTGAAGCCCCAACAGCTTTTGATTTCTTCAATGACCCTGACGTTTTGGTGACTACGCCTGTGGAGGAGGGCCGCGAGGAGGAATTTCGTGATCAACTTTCTTACGCTTTTACGTATGGAAGTGACCTCGTGAGCTTCCTCAAGTCCGCTGGTTTCAAGCTTCCCACTGGTTACACCCTTGACAACGCCACCGCCGACGCTGACTTCGCTGCCTTCACCGCTGGACTTGCTCACGTCATGTTCCCGATCTCGTACGCGGAGTCGGCCAAGCTACTTGACCTGGAGCACGACTACGATTTCTACCACTCTACTGTGAACGAGATCCTGTTCTGCCTCCTGCCTCACCCCCTTCGTGGTAACGCATTATCCGTATACCACGAGTGTGCGCGTACCCATCCCGCTGACGGCCGCTATGCACTCCAGCGACTTCGCTACGAGGTCGAGGGCGTGCCCGACGCCGATGGTATGCGCTACTGGACCCAGATGAGGGCCATCATCCTCTCTGAGACCGTGGACCCAGCTCCACAGCTGGCTACGATTCGACGCCTTTGTGAACGTCACCACAAGCTCAAGCCTGCGTACTCCGACTCCGACCGCGTTGCCGACCTCTGGCACATCCTGTCCGAGTCCGCCAAGAAGAGTCCGTACGTCGCCCCACTGTACCTGGTGGTGCTCCGCGAATTACGGTCAGGTCACCTCTTTACTTTTGACCGCCTCGCGCTCCGCATCCGTCTCGCATTTCGGGACGAAAGCCCCCTGGCCACACTTTCGTCCCCGCCGAGCCACGACACTCGGTCCGAGGGTTCTGGGTACCGCCCTAAGACCGCCACCCAGAAGCCCCAGACCCCTGACCCACCCGGCCGTCCTACGGCCATGGCACTCCGCGCGAAGAAGCATTCCGACACGCCGCTTGATGGGAAGTGGGTGGCCGACAACCCCACCTCCTTGTACCTTAAGTGGTCTGGTACTGGTTTTCCGTGTGCTGTCTGTTTCCGCGTGTGGGGTGTCACAGATGCCCATCCCGACACTCGTGGTGCTTGCCCCTTCGTGTGCATCGAGGCCTTCGCCAACGACAAGCACCTGGTCACCTCCAAGCCGGCTCCGCCTCGCCCGCCGCTCGACCCGCCGCCTGCTGACACCGCCCCTGCCCCACCTGCTGTACCCGCTGTTGACGCAGCTGTTGACGCAGCATTCCGGTCCGTGCGGCTCTTGCCGCCTGCACCTGGTGGTGGTGACACGATTGACGATGACGACGGCGATGCTCTGGTGGTGCCTACGGCTGAGGACCTTGCCCCACCGCTTCCGGATGAGCCCGTCGGTGCCGCCCTGGCCTTCCAGGACGAGGACACCGACTGGCCAGCACTCCGATCTTCACCTGTTTGGGTGCCGCATGTTCCAGGAGCTGGAGTCGTGATTGGCACTCAGCTCCAAACCCTAGATTGAGACCCCTCAGCTACTAATCACGAGTTGACTAGTAGCTGAGGAACATTACATTTCTCCTGGCCGCCTGCCCGGGAGTACCGGCTGGCCCTGCAGTGCACCTCCCACCTTTGGGGTGAGGTGGTGTCATGGGAACACTGACTCTCACCCCCCATAAGGGGGGAGGTCAGTGGTGCCCTGTGTCACCCCTCGCCTGCTCGGATGTCACTTGCAGTGCCTGCTGTCTATCTCCGCTCGTGTGTCAGTGTCACGGTCCGTCCGCTAGCTTAAAACTGTGTATCTCCCAGTTAATGCAACTTAGCCGAACCGAGAAACTCAGCCTCACTGCCTTGACATTTTTACAGTGCAAGCTAATATATTACTATATTATTAGCTTTCACATCATCAGTCTGGACGCTTGCATGTGATCGGACACCTGGAGCATGGACCTATTGGCCGCAGGTGTATGTGGGTCTTGGTGTTCAGCAGGTGAACCCTTTGGTGAGAGCCAGGATGTTACAAGGTGGAGAAGGTGAAGACATTGGCATGTTTACCTTCAGTCTGGGCAAGTTCATGGCAGATGGAGATACGACTCAGTATGCTGAACAAGCCCATATTTGAGTTTGTGCTACTGCAGGCAACAACTACAGATGGGGGATGTTAGAAATTTGGGCTTGTATATAAGAGCTTGGCATGTGATCTCAGAACATCAGAATTTCAAAAATTTTGTAGCTCTATGATCGTGTGTTGTGTTAAGATATGCCTGGATGATTACCGACACATGTGAATGTTAAGGACAAGTTTGATACATACGCGCGAGTGTTGAGGTTGCTCAGGTCTAGCAGTATTTGTCCCATCATATGCACGCGTTTGCGACACTGCTGTGCGGTGCCTGTGCACGCTGTTTATGGCATGCCTGCCCACTCACAATCATACAACTTGAAGATACGGTCGACAATCCCCAAAGGACCACTTACACTTTCGCGCAGAATCCAACAAAATCCCCCAAAGGTCTATTGATACATTACTATAATACATGCGTTACATTGTCGGTAAGATCAAACGATGGGGCGTGTCAAGTCGATATGAGCGTAAAGAGTTTTGTTTGCTGCATCGCTCTCATTTCTATTGCATTGCATCTTTCACCACAATCCTACGCTCAGACACACTATTACGTTGGCTATACCAATCTGCATAATGCGCTGCTTCAAATTTTGGAGATAACTACTCTCCTGCTCATATTTCAAGATCGAACGAGGCGGCGTTCGGATGCTTTCTCACAGCCTCCTGCAGCGCTGCTTTGCCTTCACTTCCCAACTCATTATCTGCACGGAGTCACCACCACGATACCATCAATGAGTGTTTGACTTTGCCCGATCTCACCTCATCTATCTTAGCACACTTAAGACTCTCATATCACTCAGGCAACCCGAGTTTCCCATCCCCGCAGACCCTCTGACCTCCGTTATAATTTTCTTATCGAACATGCATCCACCTCCGCCACACGTGTGATAAAATGGGCAGAATTGCCATAAACCCTATTAGTGCTACAGTTACCCAAATTCACCCTAGACGAAATCCACACTTTTCTACCATTTTACAAAGTCAAGGATGTGCGGATGCGCGTGAAAATGTACACACGCGAGGAAAACATCACCGACTTGATGCGCAGACATCCAAAGTGCGAGGTGAAAATGTACACACGTGAGGAAAACATCACCGCCTTGATGCGCAGACATCCAAAGTGCGAGGTGAAAATGTACACACGCGAGGAAAACATCACCGCCTTGATGCGCAGACATCCAAAGTGCGAAGGGAAAATGAATTAAGGCCGATTTCTTACATCGCAGGTTGAGCATGTTCAAGGACGTCCTTGAACACACCGAATCTATGGAGTAAGCCATTCCTCACATTTTGCTGCTTGTCCTTGCTGATATTTATGATTGATGATCACGATGTGAGCTCACACCAAGTGCCTGTGATGTAGGTAACCGCATTGGGGACGAAGGAGCCACGGCGCTAGCCGTTGCACTTACGCCGAATGAGCAAGGAGTGTTCAACACGTCGAGCAAGACGTGTTGAACACCACGCTTCCCTAATATAACCCTATATAGAAAATTTACTATTTTGCACCGATCTATACCGCAAGATGCAAATTTAACCTCGAAGACGAGGGCGCATGGTCCTCGCACAAATGCCTTGGCATCTGCATCGTGGATGGGAATGCTGATAGAAGGTGTGTAGATTCTTACTTCTCAGATCCAGCGTGTTCAAGGACGTGTTGAACACCAACACTGCTCCCAGAATAATAGCATTCTCAGGCCCCAGACGCTTGCCACTCAGGTCCAGCTCCGTGATCTCATTTCTCCTCAGAGCTCCGATGGGCAACCTAACTCCATCTGTGATAGTGAGGGTGTTCAAGGACCCGTTGAACACCAAGTCGTTTGCCAGTAGAAGTGCATCTTCAGGCTTGAGCCTGTGGGAGCTGAGGTCCAGCGCTTCCACATCCAGCAGGCTGCCAAACAGCTTGATTGGTGCATTGCGTTGCTTCACTGCATCCACAAGTGCTCGGGCACCCTCAAGTTGCACCGCATTTCGCCACACGTTGAGGGTGTTCAAGGACGTGTTGAACACTCCTGCCTCGTTCGGAGTGAGCGCAACGGCCAGCGCTTTAGCTCCTCTATCTCCAATTTTATTACCTGCAACACAAGCACGTGGAGTGAGCCCACCTCTCAATTAATGATCACAAATATCAAGAGAAACCAACAGTCAAATATCAAAATTGACTTACTTGCCAAGCGCAGGGTGTTCAGGGACCCGTTGAACACTCCCTCCGCATTCGGAGTGAGTGCAACGGCCAACGCCTTGGCTCCTTCATCTCCAATGTAATTATCTGCACCACAAGCACTTGGTGTCAGGTCACCGCCTGAATATGAGCACATAAAATAAAAGAAACAAGCGGCAGAATGTGTGCAACAGCCTACCGCTTTAATTAAGCGTGTTCAGCGACCCGTTGAACACCACGCCCCCCTAATTTAACCCTAAGCAAGAAATTCACTATTTTGTGTCTATCTGCACTACAAGATGTAATTTTCTTCCCGAAGCATGGGGCATGGTCCACACATGAATGCCCACAGATTCAAAGTGCGAAATCAGAGACTAAAGGTTTATAGATTCTCACCTCCCAGATCTAGTGTCTTCAAGGATGACCCATTGGACAGCAACACCGCTCCAAGAATGATAGCATTCTCAGGCCCCAGACGTCTGCCACTCAGGTCCAGCTCCGTGAGCTCATTTCTCCTCAAAGCTCCGATGGGCAGCCTAACTCCATCCGTGATAGTGAGGGTGTTCAACGATGTGTTGGACACTCCCTCCGCATTCGGAGTGAGCACAACGGCCAGCGCCTTGGCTCCTTCAGGTCCAATGCGGTTGTCTGCATTACACTGAACGGCATGAGATCGGCAAGCAAAAGCCAGCCCACCATCATCCCAGTGGATGTGAGAAGCAAATCAACAGCAGGGCGGGGCCGTGACAAGATACCACAAACACATACATATTCCCAACCCAAATGCAAAGCAGCATGGAAAGATGATACGATGTGACCGATCGTCGCCAAACAATTGTTGGTCTCTGGGTTACGGAGTTAGCGGACCCTGCTGGCATGCCCCCCAGTGGCTCCCGGTCGATGGATGGGACCTGTTGGTCCATGGTTATGTCATGAATGCAGTCACACCACACAGCATGGACACCCCATGTCAAAAAAAGGAAACATGCGGGCACCTAAGTGCTCCCCACAAAAATCTGCATTACACACACATCAAATGACTTTAGCTCTCGATGTGTGATAACAATTATTATTTAGAAATACACACAGCAATTTGCATGAATCCACTTACCCATTAACTCTAGTCTGTTCAATGACCCGTTGAACACCACGGTACCCTAATTTGACCCTAGATATAAAATTCACTATTTTGCACCTGTCTACACCATAGGATGCAATTACATACACGAAGCCGATGGCGCACGGTCTTCGCATAAATACCTAGGGATCTGCAATGTGAATGGGACTACTGAAGGTGCGTGGATTCTTACCTGCCAGTTTCAATGTGTTCAAGGACCCGTTGACACCACACTCCCCTAGTTTAACCCTAATTAGAAAAATCACTGTAAATCACGTGTCTGCACTGCAGGATGCAATTTACATCACAAAGCTGATGGCAAGTGGTTCATGTACACATGCCAAAAGACTCCAAGCGTGAAATGGAAAGGTTGAAGGCGCATAGATTCTTACACCCAAGGTCGAGTGTGTTCAATGACGTGTTGAACACTCCCTCCGCATTCGGAGTGAGTGCAACGGCCAACGCCTTGGCTCCTTCATCTCCAATGTAATTATCTGCACCACAAGCACTTGGTGTCATGTCACCGCCTGAATATGAGCACATAAAATAAAAGAAACAAGAGGCAGAATGTGTGCAATAGCCTACCGCTTAAATTAAGCGTGTTTAGCGACCCGTTGAACACCACAACCCCCTAATTCAACCCTAAGCAACAAATTCACCATTTTGCATCTATCTGCACTGCAAGATGCAATGCTCATCCCTAAGCTGATGGGGCATGGTCCATACATGAATGGCCATAGATTTAAAATGCGCAAACAAGGGCTAAAGGTTTGTAGATTCTCACGATTAAGATCCAGTGTGTTCAAGGACCCGTTGAACACCACGGTCCCCTAATTTGACCCTAAGGAGAATATCACTGTTTTGACCTTCTATGCAGTGCATAATGCGAATCTTGTCATGGGAACCACAAAATATGGTCCATGCCCAGTTGTTTTGATGCAAGAGGATCCAATTTATGGAACGGGGAGGTAGAAATGTGAAGATGCTCACTCATAAGGTCGAGTGTGTTCAAGGACCCGTTGAACACCACGCCCCCCTAATTTAACCCTAAGCAAGAAAATCACAATTTTCCATCTATCCGCGCTGCAAGATGCAATTTTCATCTCGAAGCTAATGGCGAATGTGCACGCATAAATGCCCAGAGATTCAAAGTGCAAAATCAGAGGCTAAAGGTTTGTAGATTCTCAAATTTCAGATCTAGTGTGTTCAAGGATGTGTTGAACACCACACTCCCCTAATTTAACCCTAATTAGACAAATCACTGTCTATGCACCTCTCTGCATTGCAAGATGCAATTTACATCATGAAGCTGATGGCAAGTGGTCCATGCACACATGGCGAGAGACCCTAAGTGTAAAATGGAAAAGTTGAAGGTGCACAGATTCTTACACTCAAGACTGAGTGTGTTCAAGGACCCGTTGAACACCACGGTCCCCTAATTTAACCCTAAGCAAGAAAATGACTCTTTTACGTCTATCTGCATTGCAAGATGCAATTTTTATCCCGAAGCTGATGGGGCATGGTCCACGAATGAATGCCCAGAGATTCTAAGTGCAAAATCAAGGGCTAAAGGTTTGCAGATTCCCACCTCCCACAACTAGTGTCTTCAATGACGTGTTGAACACTCCTGCCTCGTTCGGAGTAAGTGCAACGGCCAGCGCTTTAGCTCCTTCATCTCCAATTTTATTCCCTGCAATACACGCACGTGGAGTGAGTCTAGCTCTCAATGGATGATAGCACATGTCAAGAAAAACACACACCACAATGCATGGAATGACTTACCAGCTAGGTTCACTACGTTCAGCGACGTTGAACGCCACACTCCCCTAGTTTAACCCTAATTATAAAAAACACTGTAACTCACTTGTCTGCGCTGCAGGATGCTATTTACATCACAAAGCCGATGGCAAATGGTCCATGTACACATGCCAAGAGAATCCAAGTGCAAAATGGAAAGGTTGAAGGTGCATAGATTCTTACCGTAAAGGTAGAGTGTGTTCAAGGACCCGTTGAACACCAAGTCGTTTGCCAGTAGAAGTGCATCTTCTGGCTTGAGCCCTACACTACCCCTGAGGTCCAGCGATTTCGCATCCAGCAGGCTGCCACACAGCTTGATTGGTGCATTGCGTTGCGTTACTGCATCCACAAGCGCTCGGGCACCCTCAAGTTGCACCTCATTTTGAAGCACGTTCAGTGTGCTCAGTGACCCATTGAACACTCCCTCCGCATTCGGAGTGAGTGCAATGGCCAACGCTGTAGCTCCTTCGGGTCCAATGTTATTCTCTGCACCACAAGCAGATGGCGCGAGCCCAAATCTTAGTTAATCATCACAAATATCAAGAGAAGCCAACAGTGAAATATGAGAAATGACTTACCTCCCAAGTGCAGTGTGTTCAAAGACGTGTTGAACACCCCTTGCTCGTTCGGGGTGAGTGCAGCGGCCAGTGCCTTGGCTTCTTCAGGTCCAATTTTATTACCTGCATCACAAGCAATCAAAGTCAGCCCAGCTCTTGATGCATGATCACATATGACAATATAAACAAACAACAAAATGTGGGAAACTACTTACGATCTAGATTCAGTGCGTTCAGGGACGTGTTGAACACCCCCTGGTCGTTTGGAGTGAGTGCTGCAGCGAACGCTTTAGCTCCTTCAGGTCCAATGTTGTTATCTGCACCACAAGTACTTGGCGTCAGGTCACATCTTGATTGTTGATTACATATATCAGAAGCTACAAGCAGCAGAATGTGAGGTACGGCCTACCGCCTAAATCCAGGGTGCTCAAGGACCTGTTGAATACCACGCTCCCCTAATTTAACCCTAAGCAAGAGAATCACCATTTTGCATCTATCTGCACTACCAAATGAAATTTGCATCCCGAAGTTGATGGTGTATGGTCCACGCATAAATGTCCAGAGATTCAAAGTGTGAAATGGGAAGGCTAAAAGTTTGTAGATTCTCACGTCTCAAATTCAGTGTGTTCAAGGACCCGTTGAACACCCCTTGCTCGTTCGGGGTGAGTGCAACGGCCAGCGCCTTGGCTCCTCCATCTCCAATGTTGTTACCTGCACCACAAGCACTTGGTGTCAGGTCAACGCTTGATTATTGATCACATATGTCAAAAGAAGCAAGCAACAGAATGTGGGGAACGGCCTACCGCCTATATCCCGTGTGTTCAAGGACCCTTTGAACACCACACTCCCCTAATTGAACCCTAAACACAAAAATTCTATTTTGCACCTGATTGCACAGCAGAATGATGTAACACAAAATTTCACTGTCAAGCGCACACCAACGACCAAACGAAAACAACAACAAAAAAGCTTAAATCCGTATCCCTGACTCATTAAATACCCCCTCCTTGTTCAGAGTGAGTGCAGCAGCCAATGCCTTGGCTCCCTCGGGCCCCGATATGATTATGTGCACATTAGAGAGGTTCCGCAAAAAGGCAGCTTTTCATAATTCGGGACCAAATCCCGGTGCCACGTCGGATTTTGTGTCGAGTCACTTCTTGGGTCCTGGCGTAATTCCAAAATGACGCCAGGGAATCTTTCAGTCTCGCAAAAAACGCGAAATCCATTTTTCGTGTGAAACAAATTTTCAAATTTTCTTTCCGCAGTCGCAAAGATTTCGAATGCTCTCGCGATATCGAATGTTGTAAATGGCAGCGACGGTCAATTCTCCGCAGTCTTTTGACTGCACTGCAGTAGCATGTGCACACCACATACAAACAAAAGAGCATCTTTTGGGAGCCAAAATCCGTCACATGCATGAAGCACACGCGTGATTTTCAATTTATATAAACAATTTTCATCCGAATTCGGGAGCGATTTCCCAAATTCGGACGATTTACAGTGTTAAGAAAAAACGGAGCCCTGAGTGTTAATTTTCATTTCACGCGTAAGAATCTTTCCATAATTCGGAGCAAAATTACGCCAACGTCCGACGTGTCTCGTGAAATTGTCCACGTCACCCGTTTTTTGACCGAATTCGGCTTGCGGAACCTCTCTATTAAATAGGTGCAAAAGTTAAACTCGCCACGAATAAACTAAGAGAACAAAGGTGGAAAATTACGTACATGACAGGCTGATTGTATTCACCAACCCGTGACCCATTGCATACTACACTCCCCTGATTTAATCTGTTCAAATTGGAGTGCAACAGAATTTTTGTGGTTTCAGACTTTCAGAATCCGTGACTCCTGCTGCAGTAGAGCCGAATGACACATGTAGCTCCGTGACACAAACAGGATGTACAAGTAGCCACGAAGCGACACGCCTGTTCAGCTCTGTTCCTTTTGCTCTTGCAAACAGGAACTTCACGGGTACCTACGGTACTCTGTGAGGCACACTGCAAATCCGATTTTGTAATTTTCTTCACCTGTTTCACCGGTAAAACAGTAGAGTAGGTAGTGACTAGACCACTTGGTTGTACGACGACGATCGAACGACGACAGGAGATCTGACAGTGAAGTCGCGGGGACGGCGTTACGACTTCAAACGACGGCTTCACAGCGACTACGACAGTACGATTGACTTCACTGTTACTCCTCTGAGGGAGAGAGAATGGCTGGTTCTTCGAAGAGCAAGTCTACAGAGGATTTCCCTCCCCTCCCGGCGAAGCCAGACATCGGGCAGGCTTCCCCTTCCCCGGCAGCACCGTCCACTCAGGACGTGCTGTTACAACAAATTCTGACAATGCAAAAGCAGCAGGCAGAGGATCATCGACTGCTGCGTGCTGAGCTTCAACGTCAAGCACAGATCAACGTTGAGCTGGAGGCGAAGCTGGCAGCGAAGCCTGGGACTTCTGACCCGGAATCCGCAGCCAAGTCCGCCGAGCAACTTCTGGAGAGAAGGAAGAAGCTGGACTACGTGCCAGCAGCCTCCGTCAACCCGTTCCCACCGAGGCCGGCGACACTGACAACGAGGATGCCGCAGTTGTACGACCTGCACGGCAGCAAGACGTACGACGCGCTCTCCAAGAAGTCCAACTCTTCGATGAAGTACGAGTGCATGGTTCTGGCTCCAGCGCTGTCTTACTTGCACGACGTGGTGAACGCGTGCAACCAGGCGTTGGACGAGAACGAAGACCGCGGATTGACGCTGAGAGACTGGCAAAAACACTGCCACGAAGTTACCAACTCGGTCCACGGCATTTACGCGTTACTTTGCAACCGCTGGACGATGCTGGAACTGCGCGGGCAGCTGGAGCAGGAGCCTGGTTCTTCGCAGCGTGGAGGATCAGACGCTCTACGCGCAAAGCTGCAGTTCGTGGAGGACAGGGTGTACCAGGCAGCAGACGGCGTGGTGGCGGACGAGGTGTTGCAGCAATGGCTGAACGACTTCGACAAGAACCGCGGCAGGGCGATGCTGAACATCACGTCGAAGAACGCAGCGAGCGCGGAAACGCGGGTTGTAAAAGATCCACGGGACCGCGACCGCTGGAAGGAGCGTAAGAACAAAGAGAAGGACGGTACGAAGCAGCCTACCGACAAAGGCGGCGGCAAAGGCCGGGGCGGAAAGCCCGCGGCCGATGCGTGATGTGCGTGCCGCCACCCCGTCCAGCGCAACAGCCCTCTCCGGGCGCTGGACGGGGGAAACTCACCGTGCAACAGCAGGTGAGACAGCGGAGGGGAGCATGGCGCGCGGCGGGCGCCAGTTCCGAGGTGATGCAATGGATTACTCACGGGGTGAAGTTGAGGTGGAAGCGCAAGCCTCCGCCTCCGTTCGACCACGGGGTGTCACTGAGGGATGCTACGCGGCAGCAGCAGGTGTGGCTGGACGCGGAGAAGGAGAGGCTGCTGGAGAACGGTGCCTGGACGAGAGCGACGAGAAGATCTCACGTTTCTCGCGCTTTTTTAGTGCCAAAACCGGGTACGAACAAGTGGAGACTGGTGGTGGACTTCCGATGGCTGAACCAGTGGTGTGTAAAAATCGTGTGAAGATGGAGACGCTGAAGAAACTAAGGAGACTGGCGAAACCGGGCGACTGGTGCTTCAGCTTCGACCTCCAGGACGGTTTTCACGCGCTGGGAATCCACCCGGACTTCCAGAAGTTCATGCAGTTCGACCTGCAAGGGGACCTGCTTCAATGTTCAGCGATGCCGTTCGGATGGAGCGACGCTCCGAGAGTTTTCTGCAAGTTCGTACGCGTGATGGTGGAGGCTTTGCGTTCTCCACAGGCAGCGGAGGATCGCAGAGAAATCAAGAGACTGCGGGACGGTTCCGCAGTACGACAGCGATGGTCAGTCCGTCGCAGGACCGGTGGTGCTGGCGGGGACGCGAACCGTCACAGCGGAATGCGAGTACTACCGTACATGGACGATTTTCTGGTGCTGGTCGACTCTCAGCGAGAAGGCTTTCTGCGTCGAGAAAAAGTTCAACTGGTGCTTCATCGACTTGGCCTACGGCGGAACGAGAAGAAGGGCCACTGGGAGCCTACGCAGGTGGTGGAGCACCTCGGGCTGGAGGTGGACCTGAAGCTGGGACAATTCCGTGTGACAGAACGACGGGTGCACAAAATCCACACCAAGGCGAAGGAGATCCTGTGCGACGCAGCGAGAAATCGGAGGTGGATTCCTGCCAGGAGACTGGCGTCCTTCACGGGACTCTGCCAATCCGTGTACTTGGCAGTACCAGCGGCGCGGCTCTACCTACGGGAGCTCTACTTCGTGCTGGCGGAGAAACGCAGCTGGGGAGCGAAGGTAAAAATCTCGCGTTCAGCTCGGGGGGACTTAGAATGGTGGTCCAGGCTGCCTGTGATGAGCAGGTGGAACGGGCGCAAGATCTGGAGATCCCCGACGAGAGCGAAGGTGCACACGGACTCTTCGATGACGGCGTGGGGAGGAGTGCTGAACCTGAAGTTCCCCGCGCGAGGTTTCTGGCCAGACGAGATGCGCTGCTGGCACATTACACACCTGGAGCTGGAGGCCGTGTACAAGACCGTACAGGCGTTCCTGCAGGAGCTGGAGGGCAAGGTCGTACGACTCTACTGCGACAACCAGGCGGTGGTGGCGATGCTGTCACACTTCACCTCCAGAAACCCGGACCTGATGAGGAGAATGAGGAGACTCTGGCTGCTACTGGATCTGCACGACATCGAGTTGCAGGCTCGGTACATCCGCAGCGAGGCCAACGTGTGGGCCGACAACCTTTCGCGTTGCGAGGATTTGGACGACTGGAGGCTGAATCGGGACTGGTTCGTGTGGGCCAACAAGCAGTGGGGGCCCTACACAGTCGACCGGTTCGCTTCCGAGATCTCCGCGCAGCTTCCTCGGTACTACGCTGCGTGGAAAGACCCGAAGTGCGAAGGTGTGGACTCTCTGACGTACGACTGGCGGGGGGAGAACAATTGGGTGAACCCCCCGTGGGCGCTGCTGGACGAGGTGGCGCACAAGCTGCGGGAGGAGGGGGCCGCTGCTACGGTGGTGGTACTGGCCGTACTGGTTCGGGAGCTGGAAGCCCTGGCCACCGAGGTGGTGATCATGCCACGGCGCAGGGACCTGTTCACTCCGAGCAGGCTGGGAGGGTCCGAGCTGCTCGGGCCCTCAAAATGGGACGCTGTGATGTTCTTCATCGAGGCGCGCCCGTGAGTTACTACGCTGCTGAAGTACGAAGAAGCTCTGCTACGAGTACGACAGCAAGCAAGGTGACCGTGGGTACGAAAATCGAGGTGTTCTGGGAGGACGATGACTGCTTCTACCCGGGTGTGGTGAAGGAGTTCAACGAGGACGGGAAGGCGCACGTGCTGTACGACGACGGCGACGAGGAGACGCTAGACTTGTCCGAAGAGAACTTCAAAATCATCAACAGCACGGACGAGACAACAGACGCGGACGGCGAGAACACCGAGCGGAGCAGCGGAGGCAACTACGAAGAGTACAAGCGCGGTGGTGCTGTACAAAATTTCCTCACGCGCTCACTTTGTGAGCGGTGGAGGGGTGAGTTGGGACCTTCCCGGCTCACCGAACTGGCGGTGTCGATGCAGGAAAAGGCACTGCTGGACACGACGAAGGACAACTACGGACCGAAGGCGCGGCGATTCATTTTATTTTGTGAGCTGCACCAACGGTTGTGGCTGCCAGCGTCGGAGGCGACTGTGTTGCTGTACATCGCCTCTCTGTTGGAGGACGGGAACATCCAGTCGGCATCATTACAGCCGTACCTGTCCGCCATCAACAACTACCACGAGGACCTTGGTCACCCCGGACCGGCGAAGGGGCGCTCTGTGACCCGAGCTGTGAAGGGGATGGCGACCATCCAGGCGGAGCTGGCCGTGCAGGAGCAGAACATCGAGACCCAGCGGACGTGGCTGCCAGCAGCACACGTACGACGGGTGCACGAGGCAGCGCTGAAGTTAAATCCGAGATCGCCTGAGGAGCTGCAGCTACTGCGAGCCTTTACCTACGTGGTGGTGGCCTTCGTGACCTTCGGCAGACCGGACACGGGGACCTCGTTGTCACGGCAGCACGTTCATTGTGGCGACGATGAGTTCTCAGTGGTGCTGCTGAAGGAGAAGGGACGGCGACACCATCGAGTGAAGCGACGCCTTACGATCCCCTGGAAGGGGGTGGCTCTGTTGAAGGAGCTGATCGAGCACTGGGAGTTCTACCGTGACACAGCTTGGAGCATTTCTGCGAAGACTCAACCTGACGGCTACTGGCTGCTACCCGAGGACCCGAAGAACTTCAAGGCTTCCGTGGCAAACGACTGGATTGGTCTAGCTCTCAGCGAGCTGGACTGCAGACCTCCTGAAGGAGGTCACTTTTCTGCACACAGCACCCGGAAGGGTGCCACGACGTGTGCTCGAGCTGTGGGTGTTACAATGGAGAAAGTGTGCTTCCTGGGAGGCTGGTCACAGTTCTCTTCGGCAGTGCAACACTACATCGACCCGACAGCTCTGAGGGACACAGACATGGACTACTACTTCGCTTGGTTAACATGGTCACAGTGACAGAGATCAGATTTCTTTTGTGTGCCTCACAGTTTCATCTTTGGTTTCATGGCAAATGAGGATTCGAGCAAAAGAGAAATGTTCAAATTGGAGTGCAACAGAATTTTTGTGGTTTCAGACTTTCAGAATCCGTGACTCCTGCTGCAGTAGAGCCGAATGACACATGTAGCTCCGTGACACAAACAGGATGTACAAGTAGCCACGAAGCGACACGCCTGTTCAGCTCTGTTCCTTTTGCTCTTCCCACCGCTCCTGACCCAGAGGACTCTTTCCTTTTGGTGACGTGCACAGACAGTCTGGACATCTCATCAAAAACATGAATTTAGAAAGCATGTAAAAGCACAAAATGCATTTTAAACACTTTACAAAATCATTTTAATGAAATGTATTGCAGTGCCTGCCTTTGGCAAATGAGGATTCGAGCAAAAGAGAAACTGCATGAAACATCACTCCTTGCATGGATACTGTATTATTTTTGCACCGGCCATCGAGAACCGGCTGTTCTCTAAACGATGGTGTCTTTACGCCGCACCAACAGGATGGATGCACAATTAGTTTATGGTACCTTGGCACCTGGCCCACACCTGGAGTCCTGGACCTCTTTGGGCCACGGTAGCACCGCATCACGGTGACCGCAGGCCTAAGGCTGGCCTAGGCCACGCCCAGGCGAGAGCCGTGGAGGGAGTCTCCGCCCGTGTGCCAGAAAATTATATCACTGTTGGTGAGGAATTGTCGGTGGGTGTTTAGATCCTG
Source organism: Cymbomonas tetramitiformis (assembly GCA_001247695.2). NCBI lineage: Eukaryota > Viridiplantae > Chlorophyta > Pyramimonadophyceae > Pyramimonadales > Pyramimonadaceae > Cymbomonas > Cymbomonas tetramitiformis. The sequence continues at coordinate 7,726 of LGRX02026486.1, read as the reverse complement.
GATGAATCTACTATCTGGAAGTGTGTATATTTCCTGAGGAAGAAGTCTGAATACCTTAGTGTATTTGAGCAGTAAAGAACGGCAGTCGTACGACATTCTGGTGTTCTGGAGCTAGATCCTCAGTCCTACATTGTTCTGCACACCGATGGGGACGGTGCTATGGTATCTGGCCAGGCTGCCGAGTACTGTGCCGTGATATATGTCACACCAAGAGACCGATGTGGTCGTAGGGCATGATGCCTGCTTACCGGATGATAGTGATCAAGTTCCTGTAATTCCTAAGGGTGCGGCGGGGGAGTGGTTGTATATGGACGAGCCTGAGGTGGCTCCTTGAGGACAATCCCGGGAATATCAACATAATCAGGGGCTGACTCGCCGTGAGTGTCAATGTGCAGTATCCCCTGTGCGCAGTGTTAGAATCTGCACTCGGTCCGTTCGATGTGATGTAACGACTGTCTGCTTAGGTTCCATGTAGCTCACTGAAGCTCAAAATGTTCAGAAACCCTGAAAACCCCTAACTTCTGGGCCCGTTTAGTCACTACACGAGCCCACATAGTGTAACCAGATCAGGACCGTAGGATCAGGACTGCAGGGAATGACGGTGATCATCTAATCTGAATGATAGATGAGGTGACCATGATACCGATCGAGAACTGGGTTCCTAGAACTTTGGAACATGAATAGAACAAAGAGTGATGTAAAACGCATCCACGGTGTGTGATGTGACTGGTCGCCCGTCGACTGTTTGATAGGTGAACTGGTATTTACCTCTTTGTAATGTTAAGTGTTACCATCTTTCGTGACACAGAGGCTAGACTATAACAGGTTATGGGCCCACTTGCGTTTTAATGTGAAGACTCGTAACTGCGTCACGCGTTGTTTCACTGCGCAAGCTTGAATTCGCTTTGGCTGAAAGGAGAGGTCGCCCTGAAGCCGGCGAATCCAGCTGCTTTTTGGGGCCGTAAGGTCTGTCGCAAGATGAAGAGAAGCCGGGGGTTGAACCTACAGTGGAGGACAAGCAGTTGGCGATGTTACAGACTGAACAGGTACACGCACTTGTTCAGCAGATGTTGTGGCTGTTAGAAGAAAGAGAACAACGCGACCAGCTGCTTTTGCGAGAAAGCGAGGGGTGCGCGGACCTGCAATGGCGAATCATTGAGTTGCAGGCCGCGGCGGTTGCTGTTCGCCAATCAAATTCACTTCCACACCTTTATGATATGCTGAAGGGGTTTCGTTCTGACCAGTATTACTCTGGACACAAGTCAGAGGCGAAGTCGTCCTGGCTGGAGTTCCGTGGAAGGTGGTCAGGGCATGTCATCACCCTAATCTCGCCATCTGAATTCGCGAGACGCGGGACATTGTTTTGGTTGGCGCCCATAAGGACTTTATTGAGGATGCAAACCGTTTGTTACACGAATTCTTGATGTGTGTTGTTACAAAAACGGCGAAGGCTAGTGTTCGCAGTTATGCTATGGTTATAGTATTCATATAGTATTCAACTAGCAGTCCGACGCCATAACGCATATACGGAGGCGTCGGACGGAGCATCGGCTTGGCGACGACGTTATCAAGTGCGTCGCCACTACGGATACGTTCATCTAGTTACGCAGTGCAGCGACTTGGCGGCACAGGCGAGCAAGCTCGGGGTGCTGGGCAACCCAGTTATGGCTTTCATTGCGGCGAAGGAATGTATTTGTCGTATTCGCGAATACACCCTCAGCGCAGAAGGGAAAGCGACTGGTGAATTGGACGTTCCCACGGTAACCACGGTTAAAATCATCTATATTTGCCAGGCGTCTGCCGTGCACCCGAAGTATGTGCACATCAAGACCATCTCTGCGGCGGGGCTGCCTACCTTCTCGGAGCTCGAGGACTCAGTCTCTGGTCATTAGAGGAATGTCCTGAGCAACAGGGACGATGTCGCTGATGAAATTGGTGCTGGACTAGCTCAGGACAGGCGACTGCAGAAGGAGCAGCGGCGGAAGGAGCTGCAGCGCAAGGTGGATTTTCTACTTGTCATCTCAAGGGACATCAAGCTGCAGACTGGTTTCTCATGAACGACGAGAAGCGTGAGGCCTTTCTTAACAGACGCCCAGAGCAGCGTCAGAAAATAATGAAGCGTGTGGAGGACTACCAGAAGCATGGGAAGCTCCCGGGGGCATTGGCGTGCGAGGACGTCGTTTTGACGCCTGGACTTGTCGCGGACCCTGAAACGGCCTTTGCTATACACGAAGTTTTCTTGCAAGACATTGAAGGGGCGTCTGAGTTTGAAGACGTACTGTTTTCAATGTTTACTCCTGTTGGGCAGGTGGACACGAGCGGCGTGTTGCGTCTGGGGGCTACGTCTTCAATTACTACTCCCCTTTCAGCAATCTGACGGAGGACCTCCGCAAATTAGTTGGGGCTCTGCTGTGCTCGACTCGTCGGTATCGGCGCAGCAGTGCTTCCGGATTTGGAGGCAGGCTGTGGTGGAGGCGAGTATGGCTATGGAGCGACGTGTCCGCGGTGTAACTGTTGGAATCTGCAGTGTCTGCTGATCAGTTTGATGTAAAGTATGACTGTCTAGGCCCTGTACAGCAGTCAGGATGATCAAACCCTGAAGGAACCCTGAAGAAACCCTATGAAACCCTTAGATCTAGATCTAGATCTGCTGAACTAATCGTGGCCGTTGGATCATATGATGACCATCGGCAAGACACAGTGTGTAACAGTTCACGGCCCATCGCAGACGTGTCACTGCAGTCGTTATGAACTTCGCAGTGGCACGTCATAACTAACTAAATAGCGAACTTTCACTTAGACTGGCCAATCAGTAATGATTGAGCGCTAAAGTTCGTGGCGTTTCAAGCTGCGAACTGCTATATCTTTTGAGAATGAAAGTTTACGCTCGCTTGTTGCAAATAACTCGACTCTGAATTCCAAAAGGTTATGGGCCCACTTACGTTGTAAGTGAGGATCCATTTTCGTTTATCACGCAAATTTTCCGCTGCGCGTAAGAGAATTCACTATGGTCCAAGGTAGAAAGAGCTATAGCCAAGCTGCGACACCGCCACCTTCTGGTAGCGCGCCAGAATATGACGTGTCCTATTCTGGCGAGTCGTCTTCGCGAGATGTTATGCTGAGTAACCAGCAGGAGGATATCTCGGCGCTTAAGGATATGGTGAAAGGTTTGAGTGCTCAGCTCTTCGATCTGCGCAACCTTCATCAGCCAGGCCTCACCGCCGCTCCTGTCCCTGAGGACAAGCATCTCCCTTTGTCGCCCGCTGGTGGGCGACGTCCTTTACCTGGTCTTTCTTATATGACCAAGGGGCTTTCCGTGGACTCGCACTTTTCTGGTAAGGAATCTGACCAGGAAGGAACTTGGGACGAGTTTTGTTCGAGAATTAAGCCTTCTTTACGCCACCCTTCTCTAGCACTGCTGCTTTCGGCGTCTACTCCGCTCCAAGAGGTGAGGGAGGATAAACATTATCTTGAGGAAGCAAATGAACTGTTTTATGACTTCCTCTGCCGTGTTACCACGGGTACTGCGAACGCTATCGTCCGCAGCTACGAAGAACATTCTGACGGTCACGGAGCTTGGCGGCAACTGGCCCAATTGCGACACAACACCAGCGCTGTCTACTTCATCACTCAGGTGGATAGGCTGCTGTCGCTACCGAATCGACTCTCGAACCTTGCCCCTCCTCTCTCCACGTTTTTGGAGTCGAAGGAGGCTCTTCGGCGTATACGCGAGTACTCCGCGAACGCGCGCGTTACTCCTTCTGGCAAGCCTCTGTGTATGGAGACGGTTGAGACCATATTTTCTGCCATGGCTATTGTGCAACTGCACCCCGACTATATGCTCCTCAAGGCCAAATTCATGTCTGAGACCCTGCCGACCGCGAGTGTGCTGTCGGACCACGTCACATCTCACTACGACACCATACTCGCCCCGCGTGCTGTTGGGACGCGCTGTGCCCTCGCAGTGAACCACACCGGCGACAATTCTGAATCTGAGGCTGCTGTCAAAGTCCCGTGCCCTGTCTGTCACAGGCGTGGGCACTCTGCTAAGGACTGTTTCATCAAGAACGTTGAGAAGCGGGAGGCGTTCTTCAAGACGGCTTCGCCGACTACCAAGGCGGCAATTCTCAAGAGGGTGGCTGACTACGAGAAGAATGGTAGCTTACCGAAGCCTGGTGAACATCTTGGCGCTGCAGCTGGAAAACCTGAGCTTTATCCTGGACTGTATGAGGCTGGTGAGGTCCTTTTTGCCATTCGGGAGGCTAGTACATCTGACTTACACCCTGGTCTGAACGAGACTGGTGAAGATATATATGCCACTGACTACGGTTCTGGACTATTGGAATCTGGTTGTGATAGCGTCTCTGGCTCGCTGACCTCTTGTCCAGCCTTGGGCCAGCTATCAACGTATCAGGACTCCGAGCTGGTGGAGTTCTCATTATGTGAATTTCTGGAAGGTGAACACTCTGCCCTCGGCTCAGGGTCAGGTGAGAGTGTTATATCCCACACTGCTGGCGAGGCGGAGCAGCACTCTGGTAATCTCAGCATCTCTGGGTCGCTGCCTTCCAGTTCGACCCTGTGCGAGCACTGGATATGTGGTCGGGGCTCTGTGCCTGTGGAGTCCCAGCCATATGAGTTCCCAGTGTTCAATTACTACTCTGTCCTGACGGAGGTGGGCGAGCCTGAGGTTGTTATATCCCACACTGCTGGCGAGGAGGAGAAGCACTCTGATACTGGTGAGACTTTATTTGCTCTCCGTGAGAGTGGGCAATCTGACTTATACCCTGGCCTGGAGGACACCGGTAAGGCTTTATTTGCTCTCAGTGAGGGAGGGCAATCTGGTAAATCTGCCTTTGTGGACCCTCCATCCTCTGGACTCGCCCTCTCCAACAATTATTCAGTGCTGGACAGAGTGTTGGCGGTGCCTACTGATGCTACTGCTCGCTGTGCTAAGGTGGCCGGGGGAGTGGTGGATCCTGACCTGCGAGTTGCGCCCCGCTACACTATGGACAAGAGCGCTGTTCTGGATTGTGGCGCCACCAAGCACATCTTCGACTCTATGAAGGTGTTCACCGAGGATGATGATGGTGACCACTTTGGTGACAACTTTGATGACTCCATCCCCGATCTGGACTCGGGCTCCGACTCGCATGAGGATGATGATCCCGAGGCTTGTCAGGTTGGACTGTCTGGACATCCTGAGCTTTATCCTGGACTACGAGTGGATATCTTGACAACCTACCCCGTGATGGTCAAATGAAGATTGAAGGGGCACCATCCCAAAGACTGGAGCTGGAGCCAGAAGACTGAAGGGGCACCATCCCAAGGACTGGGCATTGCTGACTGAAGGGGCACCATTCCCAAGAACTGGCAGTAGGATAACTAGACAGTCACCCTTTAGAAGGGGTGTTGGAATCTGCAGTGTCTGCTGATCAGTTTGGTGTAAAGCATGACTGTCTAGGCCCTGTACAGCAGTCAGGATGATCAAACCCTGAAGAAACCCTGAAGAAACCCTATGAAACCCTTAGATCTAGATCTAGATCTGCTGAACTAATCGTGGCCGTTGGATCATATGATGACCATCGGCAAGACACAGTGTGTAACAGTTCACGGCCCATCGCAGACGTGTCACTGCAGTCGTTATGAACTTCGCAGTGGCACGTCATAACTAACTAAATAGCGAACTTTCACTTAGACTGGCCAATCAGTAATGATTGAGCGCTAAAGTTCGTGGCGTTTCAAGCTGCGAACTGCTATATCTTTTGAGAATGAAAGTTTACGCTCGCTTGTTGCAAATAACCCGACTCTGAATTCCAAAAGTAACGCTGTAATGTTTCTACTGGTGGAGGCGAGCTGCGTCTACGAGACGACGGCATGCAGAATGCTGTGCCAAACGCACGACGTCGGCCTTCTTGGGGGTGCCGTCCTGTTCAAAGGATGCAGCAAGGGTATGACCACTCGGTATGTTTCGTCCTGGCTTTGGGCAGCAATGGTGGGAGTCTGGTCGTGTGGGACATCTTGGGCACGTCTCCGCTATATCTCCGAGGTAGAGCTGGTATTCTCCTGGGGTGCAGTATGTGCATTCTACTCTTATGCATGGTGCCTATGCGGTTTTGAGGGCGGCTGAGAGGTGCTATAGGTACTCGCTTTCGCACTACCCTTCTGGCGTGCAGGTGTTGATGCACTTGGTGTGGCACTTGCTGAGTTGAGAGAGTGGCTACGGCAGGAGCGTGCTAAGGTTCGGGGCACGCTGAAGGACCTCAAAACGTGGGGGGCAGAGGTCTTGGTCAGACCACCAGGAGAGTCATGGATCTCGGTATGCTTATGAGTGAGTCGGCGGACTCCGACGTTATTGACTCTGATTATGACTCCGACGACGACTCTGGTGAGGGGTCACTACTTTTTGAGTGTACTGTTGATAGTCTCCCGGATCTGGTGTTGTCAGATGGTGACTACGACACGGCGTCTATGCACTCTGATCACTCCGATGACACAGCATTGTGTCGCCGGACACTGGTTCTGAGATGTATGAGGATGCCTCTTGTGGAGCTCTGGACAGTGGCGACGGTTCACATCGTGCGAATGGTACTTCGAGACTGAAGATTGCCCTGTTGGACAGTGGGGCCTCGAAGCATATGTTCGACGATGTGGACAGCTACAATCCAGGCTTTAACCGTGCAGCCGATTGGCAATGGCACTGTGACCATGGTCAAACGGGATGTGCACTCTAGATGTTTGTTTGGTCTGGATCTCGCGGAGCGCCACTGCATACCCAATCAGCCTTTCAATCGAAGTCTCTGCGGTGGCTTGGAGGATGCTGCTTTCACCGTGGATTTTGGCAGCAGAAGGATATCTCATGATGGAGTGACGTTTTCCTACCGCAGAGAGGGTTACAAGGGCGGCTAGGGGGCGGCGGTGGGGGTTGTGACGGAGTACGTTTCCGGGCCCCATGGCTCGCATCTTGTGCAGTTCGACGACGATGGGAGCTGTACGCGGGTGAACCTCAGCGGTTGCACCGGGGCCCGATGGGGTTCAGGGTGCCCAAAGCAGAGTCGCGCCTCAGGCATGTGAGACGCCCTTGGTGGAAGAGGCTGCAGGTGTGGGTGCGTGATTGGAGGGAGTTCGGATGCCAGTGGAGGGACCAGGGCTCTTCCCCGAGGCGTGTGAGGCCCCTAGGTATTGTTGAAGGGAGAGGAAAAAGAAAAAAGAAAAAACCACGCCCTGTTGGGCGTGTGAGTAAATTAATTTCCCAGGCCCTACTCTGGGCCTAGACAAGTTACCAGAGGTGCAGATAAGTAAATTACTTCTCCTATGGCTACGTGTGTGCAGTCGAATTGCTAGTTTATCACTAGTTAGCACTAAGATGGGGAAGGATGCTTCTATTACATGAGCAGCAGTTGCTCCCACTCCGATCCGGCTGCTGCCTCTTTTGTGTGGGCAAAGGATTCTATTTGTCGATCTGTTTCCGGCAGTCTTGCCCCCCTGCTTATTTATTTATCGGTGCAGAGTCCGATGATGCCGCTGAGGATTTTCTTACTTTCCCCACTGCAGCCCGCTGCAAGAGATCCAGCTATAAAAACCTTTTCAGGAAAAGTGGGTCTCGTGCGCGGCGCTCTTCTTTGTTCTTCTCCACCGGGATGTTAATACCTCATCACACCTTATAGGCTATTGCGAACTTTATCACACCTTATAGGCTATTGTGAACCTTATCACACCTTTTAGGCTA